>CATPAA010000024.1:0-61000 GCA_954870645.1 Agrotis clavis
TGACATACTGGACCAAAGTAGGGTATAATTGGGGATTCTGGAATCATTTGTTCTCGCTTCGCTCGAACTGCATGATCCCAGAATCCCCAATTGTTTTTATCGAGCAATGACTAATGAGACTTCCGACGATATGATTTATAACATAGGTATTGTCTTTCATAACGCATCGAACTGATACAGCAAGAATGATACAATAAGAATATTAAACAGCCAACTCAACTGTGCTATCAGTTTATAACTCATATTTTTATGTTGTAAAATAAAAACTATATGGCATACAGCATTCATATCATCAGCTATTTTATTTAGGTATTATTTATACAACATGTAACGCCAAAAGCGCAAAACCTCTTATGAGGAGCTCTCAGCCCATGTTACTGTAGACAATCTTAATCTTATAGCTTTAAAAAAAAAAAACATTATTATACAAGATAGAAAAAAAAAAAAAAACATCTCTGACCCAAACGTGATTTGAACATGAAACCTTTGTTCTGGAATCACATGCGCTACCGTTGTGCCACAGGATCGTTGAGAAACGAGCTGAAATTGTGTTTGTATATCTCATAGATCCGTTGACATCATGTTATGATGTATGAGTGACCTTGGTTTGTCTATTTTACACACATCTTTTACATGTTAAATACAATGCAACGTCGATTTCAAATCGGAAGGGAATAAGTAAATATTCGCTATATTAAGTAATTCGTTGAACTGAGGTTTGTTATGATGAGGTTACGTTGGTCTAAAATTCGTTATAAAGAGGTAAACAAAATTTTTTTGTTCACCTCACCATTATGTTCTCATCTAACTTCTACTAATAAATAAATGATTACATTTTTTTTTTGTTAACATTACATTTAGTATGTATTTTCTATTTAAAACAATTAGGTAGGCAGCAAAATTACAATTTGCTTACTATGAAATTCTAAATAAGTAGATAATAAAATATATATATAACTTAACAGCTCATTGCGCAAACTTTTGTAAAATAATATCTATTAATAAAAATATACGATGATTTTAACTGCTCTGCTATCTGTAGGTACATTTTTTGTGTAATTCACTAATAATACATAAAGTAATATTGTATAATAAACGTCTTTTAAACAATACCTACTTTAAAATGTTTTGACTTCATTCACATTCAATAATTTGCAATGAATTTAGATGAATTCCTTACACAAATTTTAATAATAATAATTTGTTTACTTCTGAATTTAAAAGATTTTTGTTAGTAGTACATTACTATGTTAGTATTTATATTCCTTAGTATTGAGGTTTTTATAGGTTTTAAAACATAAAAAATATAAAGTTCAAATTATATTGGTTACCGCTTTGAGAAATTGTAATAACTATTTAAATGTGACACTCATAAAGATCAGCACAAGAACAGTAAAGTACATACGATTTCCTTTTTAGAATTTCATCTCAGGTATCTGCGACATCGTGGCGCCCACTGCCAAATTAAGGAATCAAAGGCGGTGAGCATAGTGAGTATACATGATCAATTAATTATCGACTTTATTTATCTAGTACATATGATTGAAATACCAATCTATCATTGACAATATATTAAAATCTAGCTTTGCAATATTTAATATGATCGCTACCTTAATTTATAGTAGTATAAAAAGCGATCACTGAGGAGCGTATCCAGAAATTTTGTGATTTTGCGGTGTGCATTGTCAGTGTAACGTGAATTACGTTTTGTGTTGAGTGACAAGATTGGTGACAATAAGTATGTATGTACCTATTTAATTTTTTTAAGTCATAATATCTAGTCTTGAATTTTACAGAGTTTTCAATAGGCAAAACGTACTATGTGCAATGAACGAATACATACTTTATTCTAAAGAATCATTATATCATTTTAGGGCATCTCAAAATCCTTTTGACTCTGACAACGAGCTTACTTTACAAGCAAGCACGAGTGGTGAAAAGCCTCAAAAATCCAGGAAAAAGAAAACCAGCAGCAACAAACTAAAAAATAGCAAGAAAACTGCGCCTGCTCGTGATTTATCCGAAGACTCTGAACCCGAGGCAGTATTAGCTACTGTTCGAAAACAATCCTCAATATTTTCAGATTCTGAGGTAAGCATATTAATAATCATCTAATTAATACTTTTTTTACAGTTTCACATTCAAGATTCTTGTTGAACAGTGTGTTCTAGGTACTATTATATATTCTGTGGTTCTGGTAACAATCGTTTAATTTTTTTTTCCTGATGTTTCATTCATCATGTTAAAACGTGTTTAAATGGAATATGTATCTTACTCGAACATGTAGTACCTGCTATTTGTTTACATCTACCTCATTTGTACCGTTTTGTAAAGCAGTAAACACTTAGCGAATTTTTTTTGCTATGTTGTTTAATTAATTTTATTATATTTTCAGAACGATGGAGCAGGGCCTGTTAGAGCTGCTGCTCTAAGAAGTTATCTGGCACAGCGTGTGGGTTCCGGGTACACCCTGCAGCGTGATCCAACTCGCAGCGGCCAGTTTTATATTGAGCTGAGGGTCTACAGCAGTAAAGAAGCAGAGACGCTTGCAGCTAATCGTTGGAAGCGAGCGCTTTTCACACTTCGATCATCACATGACGACAGCGGTCCGGTATGGAAAGCTCTTACTGAATTAGTTAAAGCTGCTAAGCAAGAGTATGCAAATATAAAGCCTATATTATATCCGTAAAATGTTTTCTAAATTGCACTATATTATATTATTATTTTTGTTTACTCTTGCTTTGATTAGTTAATCCATGTATTCAATATTAAGTCTTGATATATTGTAATCATCAACCTTTTTTAAATAACTATAACATGTTATTCTATATTTTGTAGGAACGATTATCTTATTTTTTATTATAGGTATGTGTTTGTAGCACTTAATATCTGCTTCAGATTGGAATTTAGTATTGACCCTTTTTTCGGTATGATATTACAATATAATGCATTGTGTTACTTCATAGGTCTATGTCAAACATTTATTAAACTCTGAATCTTTGATATATTTCAATATCATCTAAACTATCTAAACCTAAACTAAAACCATCTAAAGATTTTGAAAACTAGAATGTTAAATATTCATCATAATAATTTACTTTTACACTGATTACCTTTCTTACAGATCTAAACCACAAATTTATAAAAACTCTGATATTCCAATATTGCTCAAAATTTATGAAACTCTGAAATCCAAATATCGAGAAATCCAAAAAACTCTGATATTCCAATATTGCCAAGAATTTATGAAACTCTGAAATCTAGAAATATTATAAAATTATAAAAACTCTGATATTCCAATATTGCTCAAAATTTATGAAACTCTGAAATCCAAATATCGAGAAATCTAGAATGTTAAATATTCATCATAATAATTTACTTTTACACTGATTACCTTTCTTACAGATCTAAACCAAAAATTTATAAAAACTCTGATATTCCAATATTGCTCAAAATTTATGAAACTCTGAAATCCAAATATCGAGAAAACCAAAAAACTCTGATATTCCAATATTGCCAAGAATTTATGAAACTCTGAAATCTAGAAATATTATAAATTTATAAAAACTCTGATATTCCAATATTGCTCAAAATTTATGAAACTCTGAAATCCAAATATCGAGAAATCTAGAATGTTAAATATTCATCATAATAATTTACTTTTACACTGATTACCTTTCTTACAGATCTAAACCAAAAATTTATAAAAACTCTGATATTCCAATATTGCCAAGAATTTATGAAACTCTGAAATCTAGAAATATTAAATATTCATCATAATAATTTACTTTTACATTGATTACCTTTCTTACAGATCTAAACCAAAAATTTATAAAAAACTCTGAAATTCCAATATTGCTCAGAATTTATGAAACTCTGAAATTCAAATATCGAGAAATCTAGAATATTAAATATTTATCATAATAATTTACTTTTACACTGATTACCTTTCTTACAGCTCTAAACCAAAAATTTATAAAAACTCTGATATTCCAATATTGCTCAGAATTTATGAAACTCTGAAATTCAAATATCGAGAAATCTAGAATATTAAATATTTATCATAATAATTTACTTTTACACTGATCACCTTTCTTACAGATTTAAACCAAAAACTCTGATATTCCAATATTGCTAAAAATTATGAAACTCTGCTATTCAAATATCTAGAAATATTAAATATTAATTTACTTAAGATTACCTTTCTTACAGATCTTAAACCAAAAAACTCTGATATTCCAATATTGCTAAGAAATAAGAAGAATTTATGAAACTCTGAAATCTAGAAATATTAAATATTCAACATAATAATTTACATAATCCAGTATTGCTCAGAATTCATGAAACTCTAAAATTCAAATATCTATACATTATTTATTATTATGAATTAAAAAAATAAAAGCTCAAAGTAGTATAAAATTCTACTTATTGAGGTTGATAATATTGATATCTTGCTCTATTCTTTATAAAAATGAAATTCTGTCATAGTTGTCAGTTACATGTCTCAAAGTCAAATTATTCATCACATAAGAAAAGTAACAAACATAAAACAAATTGTCTACTTCGCACTGAATACGAAAATGTTCAGCTGATAGCCAGTGCTTTCAAGGACAGAATAGCCAGCTATAAAATAAATCCTCAAACCACTGAAATAATAACACCTGAATTATTTTTATCTAATGTATTCAACACCATTTTTAATTTATTACAACCATTATTACAAAAACATAAATCACTAAAGATAAACTTTGAACTTTTTGTGCTATATTTACTTCCTAAAAATGAAGAACTATCTCTAAAGTCTTTTAATACTAAATATTCCATAGTGAATCAAAGTACAGATATCATATCTTTATACAAAGATTGCACACAACGATTAATATGTAAGTGCTTAGAGTTTGAATTATCAGAATCTGGTTGGACTATAGAGAAAATAAGTCATTTAGAAATGAATATTGCAAAATATAATCCTTTGAGAGCAGGAAGTTACATAGCTTTACCTTCGAGAATTAACAAAATCAAAGCATGTCTCAATATTCAGAATATGGATAATCATTGTTTTCTTTGGTGTGTCATTGCTCATATGTATCCAGCTAAAAATAATCCTAATAGAGTTTCATCTTATCCGCATTATTCTAAGATATTAAATACTAACGGAATGTCTTTTCCCCCAACATTTGAAGATATAAAATGGTTTGAAAAACATAATTTTAATATAAGCGTGAATGTTTATGGTTTGGAAAAAAACAAAACTATAACGGGCCCATTATACAAAACTAAACAGCGAAAGTTAAATCATGTAAACTTATTATTTATTAACAAGAATGGTAAGAATCATTTCTGCTTAATTAAAAACCTTGAAAAAATTGTTCGCAGTCAACTTACAAAACATAAATCTAAGATTCATCTATGTGAAGAATGTTTTTTATATTTTGAAACATCGGATAAACTAAATAATCATAATTGTGGTAGATTGCAAACCGTTCTTCCTGAAGAAAATAGTAAACTTAAATTTTCAAATTATCAGAAAACTCAAAGAGTTCCAATCGTCATTTACGGAGATTTTGAAAGCTTATTACGTGAATATTCAGATAAAAGTAAAAGCCAATACACTGAAAACATTCAAGTTCATGAAGCCACTTGTTTTGCTTATTACATATGCTGTGAGTCTAACCCTGAATTAAATAATTTAATATCATATCGTGGTCCAAATTGTTCAAAAAAATTCGTTGAGTCAATTATCAGCGACTCGCAAAGATTGTATCAGATTTTGTCAATGCATAGAAAAATGTTATCATTGACGAGTGAAGAATACCATTCCTTTAAAACTGCCGTAAAATGTCATATCTGTAAAATAAAATTTACATCTGATGATCATGTTGTTCGTGATCATGATCATTTCACTGGTAAATATCGAGGACCGGCTCATAATAAATGTAATCTAAATTCTAAAACATGTAATTTTATTCCAGTTATATTTCATAACCTTTCTGGATATGATAGTCATTTATTTATCAATGAAATTTCTTCAGTATGTGGTTACATAAATTTAATTCCAAAAAACAAAGAAAAATATATTTCTTTCAGCAAGTTTGTGCCACTTGATTCTAAAAACACAGTTCAACTAAAATTTATTGACTCTTTTAATTTTTTAAGTTCTAGTTTGGATAATTTAGCGAAAACTCTAAATGTTGTAGATTTTCGGCATTTAAAATCATTTTTCATTGATGAAGATTTACTGAGATTGTGTCTAAAAAAGGGTATTTATTGCTACGAATATATAAACTCTTGGGAAAAATATGAAGAAACACGATTACCCGATCGAAATAAATTCTATAGTAGACTCACATCCGAAACTGTATCAGAAGAAGATTATAATCATGCATTAACTGTATGGAATAAATTTCGCATAAATAATATAGGAGAATACACTGATTTATACCTAAAATGTGACGTGCTATTATTATGTGATATTTATGAAAAATTTAGATCTATGAGTTTAAAGCACTATGGGCTAGATCCCTGTCATTATGTTTCATCACCATCATTAAGTTGGGATGCTATGTTATTAGTTACTAAAGTGGAATTGGATTTATTATCTGATATAGAAATGTATGAAATGCTAGAAAATGGCATCAGAGGAGGGTTGGCCCAGTGCTCGTTAAGATATGCAAAAGCTAATAACAAATACCTGCCAAATTATAATGAAGAAGAACCTAATACTTTCCTAGCTTACTTAGATTGTGTTAATTTATATGGTTATGCTATGATGCAAAGATTACCAGTCGGAAATTTTAGATTCCTTACGGATAGTGAAATTATCAAATTCAATATTAACTCTATTTCATCTGATAGTGATGAAGGTTATATACTTGAAGTAGATATTCATTATCCTTTTGCAGTACACGACGAACATTCTGATCTACCATTTGCAGCAGAAAAAATAATTCCTCCTATGCCATGCTCCAGTAAAACAAGTAAATTAATAGCTAATCTTTATGATAAATATAAATATGTTATACATTATATTCATTTGCAAGAGTGCATAAAACATGGTATTATAGTGTTGAAAATTCATAGAATACTTTCATTTACACAAAAAAAGGTCTTAGAACCATATATAACTTTAAATACTCGACTCAGACAGAAAGCTACTTCAGATTTTGAAAAGGATTTTTTTAAAAAGCAGAATAATTCAATATTTGGGAAAACTATTGAAAATAAAAGAAAACAAGTTGATGTCAAGTTAGTTAACGTATGGAAAGATGACATCAATAAAACTAACAAAGTTAATGGTGCTGAAAAGTACATAGGCGCTCCTAATTTCAAAAACCTTGCTATAATTTCTGAAAATCTTGTTGCTATTCAATTACAACCAGCAAAAGTAGTTTTAGACCGACCAATATATATGGGCTTTACGATACTGGAACTAGCAAAGAGTCATCTATATAATTTTCATTATTCCGTAATGAAAAAAATATACCAAAATAACATTCAACTATGTTATACCGATACCGACAGTCTCTTATATTTAATACACACCAAAGATTTCTATGACGACATGAGAAATAATATTCAATACTTTGATACAAGTAATTTTAAGATTAACAATATTTATGGAATACCACATTGCAATAAACAGATACCTGGTTTCTTTAAGGATGAAATGGGTGGAGACGTCATATCAGAGTTTATTGGTTTGAGAGCTAAGCTGTATTGTATTAATACGCTGAGCGATATAGTTAAGAAAGCCAAAGGTGTAAAAAAATCTGTCTCAAAAAAAATTACCATAAACAAATATAAGAATGCATTAAATTGTAATATTAATTTTAGATACCCCATGTTTGTTATAAGATCTAAAAATCATAAACTCTACACACAAAGAATCAATAAAGTAGTGCTTGATGGAAAAGATGATAAACGTCAAATAAATAAAAAAAATGCTTTTACTTTACCATGGGGTCATTATAGTTCTCTATTCTAATGTGAAGCAAAGATTTATTACTATTTTCCTTAACAGGATAATTATGTTTGTAATAAAATTAGCTAACATTAAGTTTGTATTAAAAAAAAAATAGATACATAAGTACATACTTACTGTCACCAATCTTGTCACTCAACACATTACTATTTTCCTTAACAGGATAATTATATTTGTAATAAAATTAGCTATTACATTAAGTTTGTATTTTTTATTAAGGTAACATTAAGTTTGTATTTTTTTATTTTAAAAATAAAATAAATATCTTGTATTCAACTGTTTTGTGTTTCATTTGTGTTGTTACAAATAAATAGCGACACCTACTTCGCGCTTTGAGAACTCAGCAAGTCCTACATCATGCAGCAGCAAAAGGTCTAGCGCACACCGCTGGAGGCACTGCGAGGGCACTTTAAGATAACAATTTAATATAAACCTTATCTACCTTGATATCGGTCGCGCGCATTCTCTTGTGGTAGCTTGAGTGCGCTCGGCGAACCGTGGCCAGATTTATTCTTACATTGACCGTATGTCAAAGTAGTTAAGGTTTATATTAAATTGTTGTCTTAGAGTGCTCTCCGCTGTGCTTCCAGCGGTGTGCGCTGGGCCTAACGATGTATGTTGGATCGTTGTATATATGGTAACGATGTGTGTAAACTCTGCTTGCGCGATGTAGGACTTGCTGAGTTCTCAATATGCAAATAAGGTGTTGCTACAAATAGATACCTATTTATGTCGAATATAGAAGCTGTGATAACCTAGTGTTGAGACGGTGGGACTGTTAAGTAAAAGGTCTTGAGTTCGAACGTAAGACGCTCACCGACTTTTCAAATGTTATGAGCGTTTTAGCAAGTATCACAGCTTCCGTGTTTCGGCAAGCATATGTAAAAATGCGGGTCCCATGTCTGATCTCTCTCCAGTCGTGTGGGATTGTCATCCTATCGGGCTGTGAGAGTAAGGAAACAGAGACTGCATCTATATTTGTACACATGCTTTTGCACTATAATATGACTTGTGTCTAGTGGCACTAGCCTCTATGGCCGAAATCGATCAGGAAGACATTACTTATTTATCTCGATTCAACTGAATAATGAAACAATTAACTATATCATTAAATCATTTATTTTAATTTTCGCAATAAATATACAAACATTACAAACATACCTATCACTAAACTATTATATAATAAACTATTACAAAAACTAGATAACAAACTATTGCTGTACGCTAAACAGTAAATAAACTTAAGACTATTATTTTATTTATAAATTAAAACATGCATTAAAAAAGTATTATTTACAAGCTAAAAAAACAAATAAAAATCTTATTCTTTATCTACAACTTAATACTATTAATTATGAATCTATCTTATTAAGTATAAACTTACTAATCTATTTACTTAATTTCTTCACTATTTTACCAACTAAATATTCAGTTTCAGTCATAATGTCATCATATTCACTAGTTACTAAATATTGCACATTCACATTTGCATCGTCAGATGAGATTTCATCCAAATTGCCTCCATCCAAATCATGAATGGTAATTTTTATTATGCGTTGCACACGATCCGATTCCTTGCGCATGATAAAGGATTTAGCTTTAAAAGATTTTGATTTAATTTTCCTCTTCTTTATTGTTTGTCCCTCTGCTCTTTGATTACGATATTCCTCATGTGATGCTGCTGCCACTTCAGCATACCAGCTCTCCCTATCTTGAGCATAATTAAAAGGATGAGCTATAGGATCAATGCTATCCATCACGTTCTGAAAAAAGAAAACCTTATAAGTGAAAAGCAGCAATTAAGAAAACTATTTAATAATAATGGAAATCTTCATAAGTTACTCACTTGTAAATCTCTTCCCTCTAGCTCGTTATTTGGTAAAGAATTTAAGTTAGGATCCATAATTTCCAAAACCGGACTGTAGCACGGTGATCTCGACATGATTCTGAAATTAATAACGATAGTAATAAAATTGTGTTAATGAAATTAAAAAGTTTAAGTTAAATATTATTGGAAAATACTTACCTCAAAAAACTAAATTGTAAACCAGGGACCAGTTGACTCAAACCACAACTGCAGACTGAAGATTCTTTATGATGTTAGTTAGATACACATTGCGTAATATAAGAATAATTGATACTTGCGTCATTTTAATAATTGATCTTAACGATACAAGTCTAAACCTGTCAAACTATGATGATGTGTTTTATGAATATCCCATAGGAGCAGTCCTAACTGTCTGATATAAATAGCATCTCCATATAGGTAACTTCGAAACTATGAACAGGTTTTACTTTCTTGCACTCAATGTATGATATAAATATGTAGGCTATCTATTCATTGTGGTAATCGGCACAATGAAGTTGATCAAGCAGCCCATATCTCTGAAGGTTAATAATATCGATTTTAGTGAATCTTCTCGCCCAATCAGACACAGTGCTTTATTGCCTAATACGATTCGATGTATAATATGTGGTCCTTCAAATTGTGGTAAAACTAATGCCATGATTAGTTTACTGTTACATGAAAATGGTTTAAAATTCCAGAATCTTTATCTTTACTCAAAAACTAGTTTTCAGTCAAAATATCGTTTCTTAAGAGAGGTGTTGAGAAGAGTACCTCAAGTAAAATTCTTTGAGTTCAGTGATGACAAAGATGTTATATCTCCGAGTGAAGCTTTAACAAACTCTGTATTTATTTTTGATGATGTTGCGTGTGAAAATCAAATAAATATTCGCAATTATTTCTCTATGGGTAGACACAAGCAAATCGATTGCTTCTACTTATCACAAACCTATTCAAAAATTCCAAAACAATTGTTACGTGATAATGTTAATTTTTTAATAATATTTAAACAAGATGATGTGAATTTAAAGCACATTTATGAAGAACATGTTAGCACTGATTTATTATGGAATCAATTTAAAGATATTTGTAAAACAGTGTGGAAAACTCCTCATAATTTTTTAATCATTAACAAAGAGTCCCCCATAAATAATGGAAGGTACAGACAGAATTTCGATACCTTCTTTAATTTTGAATGAAGTTAACTAAACATTTATAAACGAACTTCCTAGGAATACAGTTTAGTGCGAATCTATCCTTACTTGAATTCACTTGTTATAACAATAAGATGGAGAAAAATATTAAAAAAGAATTAATGAAGTCTGTCGATTCCATAAAAAGTAAAATAAAACAAATGAAAAGTCAGGAACATGAAATCAACTTATCGCTAGATAAAATATTCAAACCTGTTTCGGAACCCCTCAATACCCTTGCGAAATCTAAAACTCTAGAAAACAATGAACATGTTGAAAATATAACATCCGGGAATTCTATGGCAATCGAGTCAACAGAAAATAGTTCAAGCTCTTCGTATAAGTGTGATGACTTTCATGATGCTATATTAAATTCTGCAAGCACTCCTAAAAATAAAGAAAAAAATTACATAGAAACTTCATTGGAAACTAAAGATATTCATAGCATTTATGATGGCGTGAATGTGCCTTTTGGAATAAGAACTGAAAACAAAACTTTAATGATGGGCACCGCGGTAGTTTCGTTTTCTAAAATCGAAAATTTAGATAATGATAGTATTGTTATGGTTAAAATTGGGGACAAAACTTATGAATTAACTCCTGGGCTAAAAGAACTTTTACTTCAAAAACAACCTGATATAAAGATTATAACAAACAAAGATAAAATTGTCTATAAAGATATTTTATATCACACTAACGCTCACAAAAGGGATTTTAATCCCATAGGGCAAATTAAAGGTGATAAAGGAATGAAATATCGTCAAATAATCAAGCCATTATTTTCTGATACTTCATCAGAAATAAAACAAATTAAGCTGGGAGGTAACTTGCCAAACCTTAAAAAATATAAAATGCATACTGACTTGGTGTATTGGGATGATCCCAATGAATTAGTGGAGAGATTAAAATTATTAGTAGCTTCAAGAGATGCAGGTAACACAAATCATGATAATGAAATTTTATCAATAATTGAGGAATTAAAAGAAGCTAACATAATTAAAGAATAAATACTGATAGCAAACTGCTTTTGATTTAGTATTACTAAACCATTCATCAAATGATATTTGCAAAATAATAAGTGTTAATATAATAAGTTATTTTGTTTTTTTTTAATATATATGAAAATGTACGGAAATTTCTAAATATGAGTAAGGCTGATGTAGTAAATGAAATTCATAAAAATGCAAGGGTGAACTTTCTGCGAAGAACTGTAATTATGAAAGATATTGACGATCTATGGCAGGCTGATCTAATTGATATGCAATCAATATCTAAAGAAAATAAAAACTCTAGATTCATTCTTACAGTTATTGACACATTTTCGAAATATGCTTGGGCATTCCCTCTGAAAACTAAGAATAAACATGCTGTATATAACACTTTCAAAAGGTTGTTGGATGAGGGTCGTAGACCTAAAAATCTACAAACTGATAACGGCACAGAATTTTATAATAATGAATTCCAGAAACTTATGAAATCTTATAATATTAATCATTACTCAACCTTTTCCACAAAAAAAGCTTCAATAGTCGAGAGATTCATCAGAACATTGAAATCAAAATTGTATAAAGAATTTAGTTTAAAAGGTAACTACAATTGGATAGATAACACACTTAAAAATGTTGTTTATAAATACAATCACACCCATCATCGAACAATTGATGAAATTCCTGCAAAAGTCAGTAATTTTAATAAAAAATGCATACTAGAAAAGTATGAAAAAATGGTGAAAAATGACACTATAAAAAGCAAGTTTAAAGTGGGCGATTATGTACGTATCAGTAAGTACAAAGGAACATTTGAAAAAGGATATACACCTAATTGGTCAACAGAAATATTTAAAATTCGTAAAATACAACACACAACTCCTATCACTTACTTAATTGAAGATACAATCAGAGGTCAGCCTATTTTAGGAGCATTTTATGCGCAAGAGCTTCAAAAAACGATACATCCTGATATATATTTAGTTGAGAAAGTTATTAAAAGGAAAGGTAATAGGGTTTTCGTAAAATGGTTAGGGCTGCCTTCTACTGAAAACAGCTGGATTGATAAGTCGAATATTGTATGAGAATTATTAAAATTAGTCGCCCCCCCGTTAAGGGTCGAAGTGATTGTTTTGTATTTTCATGTCTATTTAAGGAATATTTAATCCCCCCGATTGATCAGTCTTATTATGTGTATTGGAGAAAGTAGTCTTCTCAACTGGCTTATAAATAACTTACCATTTGAATTACACTTACCAGGATACAATTATTGTGGGCCTGGTACAAAATTAATTAAGCGACTCAAACGTGGAGATAAAGGTGTAAATAAATTAGACGAATATTGTAAAGACCACGACATTGCATATCACAAGTCGTCAAATTTAAAGGACCGACACAAAGCAGATTTAATTTTGTTTAAAATGGCGAGAAAACGTGCTTTTGCTCCTGATTCGCATACAGGAGAAAAAATTGCAGCCCTTTTAGTAAGTAATGCTATGTTAACGAAAATTAAAACAGGTTCTGGTCTAAAAACACGTAATCAAAAGTCTTCGAGAAAAATTGTGTCTGGAAAAGGAATTAAAAAGAAATTGAAAAATGTTATTACTGTTGCTAAAAAACGTATGAAAAAATTAAAACCAAAATGCAAGAAAGTGGCAATAGAATTAGCAATGGCTGCTGCCAGAGAATTAGCTGATAATTCATCCATTAAACTTCCTCGTGTTATTCCTATACCAAAAACTGGTGGAGTATTACCTTTGATTCCTATTTTCGCGGGATTATCTGCTGCAGGAGCTTTAGCAGGCGGTGCAGCTGGTATTGCAAAGACCATAAATGAGTTCAAGATGGCTAAAAAACTATATGAGGAATCGAAAAGACATAATGAAAAAATGGAAGCTCTTTGCATCGGAAAAGGGCTACATCTTAAACCACATAAAAATGGACTTGGAATTTTTGTATCAAAAGCAAAAAACTAAAATATAGGCTACCCAACCGCGCCTTAACTAACTTGGACATTTTGAAGTATGGAAGTAATATTCCCTATTTTAGAGGTGTTTTTATGAGGGATCAACTCCCTGATTACCCCCTTAAAAAAGAATGCGGAGTATTTAATTTAGACAGTTCTAAAAACCCTGGTTCTCATTGGGTAGCCTATGCGAAAGACAATGATTATATAGAATATTTTGACAGTTACGGAAACCTTAAGCCTCCAAAGGAGCTAATAAAATACTTGGGGTCTAAAGTCCGGTACAATTATGAAAACATACAAGGTGATCATCCTTTCAATTGCGGACATCTTTGTTTAAAATTTTTAATGAATTTTTGGAATAGAGACAAAATAAAATAACATGATTTCATAAAAGTGTTCAGTATGCAAAAATGTCTATAGCAGTGACGATCTCTGGGAATAAATCGGAATTAGAATCGTATTTCCAGCCACCATTGAGTTTATCTGGAAAATATGAATGCGGTTTGTTATATTATTCAGTGTTAAATTCAGTATCAGATACGAATTTTAATAATAATAATAATAATAATACACCTCGTGTAGTCAGAATTGAATGTGATTTAATATACGGTTCCTACACTAACGGATTGCCAACCCATATTATTCATGAATTTGTATCTAATACTGCTTCAGGTCCTCACTACATAGAAACACCACAAACTGTTATTTACTTTCCGGTGAACAAAAATATTATTTCATCTATATCTATTAAAATTGTTGATCAGTTTGGTTATTGCATTAATTCTATAGAACATATTGAACTACGCCTTCATTTAAGAAAAACAATATGATATTATATAATATAAATCCTACAAATAAAATAAAACGCCTTACTTCTTCTACAACCACTAAAGTGCACAGACGTAAGAAAAAAGTGAAAAAGTTGACTAAAGCAAATATAGATTTCCTTAAAGCTTTAGGTTTTAAAACATGAATATACTACAGATTAACGACTTACCGCACTTTGATAATTCCATTGAAAGTTATGAAGTGCATTCTTACAATCCCTACAATAACTGCTTCAGAGAAAACGATGAAATCAGAATTCCCATACACCAGCAAGACATATATGTGCTACCATCAGCCAGTTCGATTTACATCGAAGGTCAAGCAAAGCTCCTCGGCAAAGATGGAAAACCGCTAGAAAAGCCGGTTTCGTTTACTAATAACGCTATTATGTTCTTGTTTCAAGACATCAGGTACGAAATAAATGGTATTGAAATAGATCGTATCAAAAATTCGGGTATAACATCCACAATAAAATCATTTATTTCATTGAATGAAGCAGAAAACAAAGCGGCTGCATTATGGGGTTGGAACTTAACTGGATTTAAAAATGATGGTCATTTTAGTGCTATAATACCATTAAATAAGATTTTAGGATTTGCGGAAGATTACAATAAAATTATCATAAATTGTAAGCATGAACTCATATTGAACAGAAGTAACTCTAATCTAAACAGTGTTATACTTACTGATGATATTGCCCATTTCCAAATCAATATAGAAAGGATACAATGGAGGGTACCTCATATAAAAGTATCAGATCGAGAACGATTGACACTTTTAAAACATTTAGAAAGAGATAAACCTATCCAAATGGCATTTAGAAATTGGGATTTGTATGAGTACCCTCTACTGCCCAAAACCACAAAGCATTCGTGGTCAGTTAAAACTGCATCACAATTAGAAAAGCCTAGATATGTCATTTTTTGTTTACAAATTAATAGAAAAAGTAATAAATTGAAAGATAGTTCACTGTTCGATCACTGTGAAGTGACGAACGTAACTCTTTTTTTAAATTCACAATATTATCCATATGAACATTTAGGCTTAAAATTTTCTGACGACAAATACAGTATATTATATGAAATGTATGCAAAATTTCGCCAATCGTATTACAACCGTCCGATAGACCCCTTGCTCAGTGTAAAGGACTTTAAAGAGAAAGCTCCTCTGTTTATCATAGATTGTTCAAGACAAAATGATAGTATAAAGACAGGTCCTGTAGACGTTAGATTGGAAATTGAATGTTCAGCATCGATACCTGATAATACTGCAGCATATTGTTTAATTATAAACGATCGACTTGTGGAATACAAACCTCTGAGCAACATAGTACGTCGATTATCATGATTGCCATTGTAGACATCCAAGGCTTTAAAACGGAAGCAAATGAATTTGTGCTAAAAGAAATTGCTATATTGTGTAATGGCAAATTACAAGTGTTTTTAATCAAGCAACCATTTCCGTTTTACGATTTGACAAAACAAGAAAGACGGCAAGTTGCATGGATTGAACGTAACAGGAAAATATATTGGGGCGAAGGATTTATACCTTATTCAAATCATCAGTATTTATTTGTAGATATTTTAAAAGATAAATGTATTTATATTAAAGGTCTTGAAAAAGTGTTATGGTTAAAAAATATTTTAAATAATTCTAATAATGTGATTAATTTAGAAGATAAAGGTTGTCCTAATTTGCTAAGTCTGTATGATCGATATAAATATTCTGAAGATTTGTATAGTTGTATTTATCATAACTCAATATGTGCTTTAAAAAATGTTTTGTGTTTAAAAAAATGGTGCTCTGATAATAAACTTTTTTAATAATTTTTTTTTTCGTTTTTATTCATTATATCCTTCCTTGTAACTACTGTTTTAAAAATATCTATAAATTGATTGTATCAGCTATGAAAGCTCATTACACACTCATAATTGTAATAACAAACAAATACATTAGGAAAGTATAAATAAATAATATATTCAAGTCTCTGCTATGAGTACTAAGGAGAAAAATGACAAGATGGGGTTAAAAAATTTAGATAATGATATAAAAAGAGGATGGGACGAATGTGGTTTGGGATCATTATCGTTGAAACAGAGAGATAGACCTCAGTATCCAGATTTTAGTTCCATATCAAGACGATTGATCAGTTTCTCAGACTGGCCTCGACAACTGCGTCAGAAACCTGAGGATTTGGCTGAAGCTGGTTTCTTTTATAGCGGTCGGGGTGATAGGACTATATGTTTTTATTGTGGTGGAGGTTTAAAAGACTGGGAAGATGAGGATGAACCAAGGCAACAGCATGTTAGGTGGTTTAGTCAATGTGCTTACCTAAAATCCTAAACGCTTCTAATGAGAGAGTAGAATCCTGCATTAGTAGGGTATAATTGAGGCATTATGCATTGTGCAGTTCGAGCACTGTATTAATAATTCTCGTTTATCAAATTGGGCTTCTGTAGTATCGTTATTCATTGCTCGATAAAAACAATTGGGGATTCTGGGATCATGCAGTTCGAGCGAAGCGAGAACAAATGATTCCAGAATCCCCAATTATACCCTACTATCGAGTTTTTAAATACCGAGTTTTCGAAAATCGGATATCGGATATCCGAATATGCAATATCGACTATCGGCCATCCAATATCCGATATCCGTTTACCGAATATCGAATATCGACTTTTCGAATTTCCGGTTTCGAGTTTTGAAATACCGAATTTTCGAAAATCGAATATCTGATATCCGAATATGCAATATCCAATATCGGCTATCCAATATCCGATATCCGATTACCGAATATCGAATATCGACTTTTCGAATTTCCGATATCGAGTTTTTAAATACCGAATTTTCGAAAATCGAATATCGGATATCCGAATATGCAATATCGAATATCGGCTATCCAATATCCGATTACTGAATATCGAATATCGACTTTTCGAATTTCCGTTATTGAGTTTTTAAATACCGAGTTTTCGAAAATCGAATATCGGATATCCGAATATGCAATATCGAATATCG
Source organism: Agrotis clavis (assembly GCA_954870645.1). Lineage (NCBI taxonomy): Eukaryota > Metazoa > Arthropoda > Insecta > Lepidoptera > Noctuidae > Agrotis > Agrotis clavis. Next base: position 17,822 of record CATPAA010000024.1, read on the forward strand.
GCTATCCAATATCCGATTTCCGTTTACCGAATATCGAATATCGTCTTTTCGAATATCGGGTATCGAGTTTTTAAATACCGAGTTTTCGAAAATCGGATATCGGATATCCGAATATGCAATATCGAATATCGGCTATCCAATATCCGATTTCCGTTTACCGAATATCGAATATCGACTTTTCGAATTTCCGGTATCGAGTTTTTAAATACCGAGTTTTCGAAAATCGAATATCCGAATATGTAATATCGAATATCCAATATCCGATATCCGTTTACCGAATATCGAATATCGACTTTTCGAATTTCCGATATCGAGTTTTTAAATACCGAATTTGCGAAAATCGAATATCTTATATCCGAATATGCAATATCGAATATCAGCTATCCAATATCCGATTTCCGTTTACCGAATATCGAATATCGAATTTCGGGTATCGAGTTTTTAAATACCGAGTTTTCGAAAATCGGATATCGGATATCCGAATATGCAATATCGAATATCGGCTTTCCAATATCCGGTTACCGAATATCGACTTTTCGAATTTCCGTTATCGAGTTTTTAAATACCGAATTTGCGAAAATCGAATATCGTATATCCGAATATGCAATATCGAATATTGGCTATCCAATATCCGATTACTGAATATCGAATATCGACTTTTCGAATTTCCGTTATTGAGTTTTTGAATACCGAGTTTTCGAAAATCGTATATCGGATATCCGAATATGCAATATCGAATATCGGCTATCCAATATCCGATATCCGATTACCGAATATCGAATATCGACTTTTCGAATTTCCGTTATTTAGTTTTTAAATATCGAGTTTTCGAAAAGCGAATATCGGATATCCGAAAATGCAATATCGAATATCGGCTATCCAATATCCGCTTTCCGATATCCGTTTACCGAATATCGACTTTTCGAATTTCCGGTATCGAGTTTTTTAATACCGAGTTTTCAAAAATCGAATATAAGATATCCGAATATCGAATATCGGCTATCCAATATCCGATTACCGAATATCGAATATCGACTTTTCGAATTTCCGGTATCGAGTTTTTAAGTACCGAGTTTTCGAAAATCGAATATCGGATATCCGAATATGCAATATCGAATATCGGCTATAAAATATCCGATATCCGTTTATCGAATATAGAATATCGACTTTTCGAATTTCCGTTATTGAGTTTTTAAATACCGAGTTTTCGAAAATCGAATATCGGATATCCGAATATGCAATATCGAATACCGGCTATCCAATATCCGATTTCCGTTTACCGAATATCGAATATCGTCTTTTCGAATTTCGGGTATCGAGTTTTTAAATACCGAGTTTTCGAAAATCGAATATCGGATATCCGAATATGCGATATCGAATATCGGCTATCCAATATCCGATTTCCGTTTACCGAATATCGAATATCGTCTTTTCGAATTTCGGGTATCGAGTTTTTAAATACCGAGTTTTCGAAAATCGAATATCGGATATCCGAATATGCAATATCGAATATCGGCTATAAAATATCCGATATCCGTTTATCGAATATAGAATATCGACTTTTCGAATTTCAGGTATCGAGTTTTTAAATACCGAGTTTTCGAAAATCGAATAACGGATATCCGAAAATGCAATATCGAATATCGGCTATCCAATATCCGATTTCCGATATCCGTTTACCGAATATCGAATATCGACTTTTCGAATTTCCGGTATCGAGTTTTTTAATACTGAGTTTTCGAAAATCGGATATCGGATATCCGAATATGCAAAATCGACTATCGGCCATCCAATATCCGATATCCGTTTACCGAATATCGAATATCGACTTTTCGAATTTCCGGTTTCGAGTTTTGAAATACCGAATTTTCGAAAATCGAATATCTGATATCCGAATATGCAATATCCAATATCGGCTATCCAATATCCGATATCCGATTACCGAATATCGAATATCGACTTTTCGAATTTCCGATATCGAGTTTTTAAATACCGAATTTTCGAAAATCGAATATCGGATATCCGAATATGCAATATCGAATATCGGCTATCCAATATCCGATTACTAAATATCGAATATCGACTTTTCGAATTTCCGTTATTGAGTTTTTAAATACCGAGTTTTCGAAAATCGAATATCGGATATCCGAATATGCAATATCGAATATCGACTATCCGATATCCGATTACCGAATATCGAATATCGACTTTTCGAATTTCCGGTATCGAGTTTTTAAATACCGAGTTTTCGAAAATCGAATATCGGATATCCGAATATGCAATATCGAATACCAGCTATCCAATATCCGATATCCGTTTACTGAATATCGAATATTGAATTTCGAATTTCCGGTATCGAGTTTTTAAATACCGAGTTTTCGAAATTCGAATATCGGATATCCGAATATGCAATATCGAATATCGGCTATCCAATATCCGATATCCGATTACCGAATATCGAAAATCGACTTTTCGAATTTCTGTTATCGAGTTTTGAAATACCGAGTTTTCGAAAATCGAATATCGGATATACGAATATGCAATATCGAATATCGGCTATCCAATATCCGATTTGCGTTTACCGAATATCGAATATCGACTTTTCGAATTTCCGGTATCGAGTTTTTAAATACCGAGTTTTCTAAATTCGAATATCGGATATCCGAATATGCAATATCGAATATCGGCTATCTAATATCCGATATCTGATTACCGAATATCGAATATCGACTTTTCGAATTTCTGTTATCGAGTTTTGAAATACCGAGTTTTCGAAAATCGAATATCGGATATCCGAATATGTAATATCGAATATCGGCTATCCAATATCCGATTACCGAATATCGAATATCGACTTTTCGAATTTCCGGTATCGAGTTTTTAAATACCGAGTTTTCGAAAATCGAATATCGGATATCCGAATATGCAATATCGAATACCAGCTATCCAATATCCGATATCCGTTTACTGAATATCGAATATCGACTTTTCGAATTTCGGGTATCGAGTTTTTAAATACCGCGTTTTCGAAATTCGAATATCGGATATCCGAATATGCAATATCGAATATCGGCTATCCAATATCCGATATCCGATTACCGAATATCGAATATCGAATATCGAATACCGACTTTTCCAATTTCTGTTATCGAGTTTTGAAATACCGACTTTTCGAAAATCGAATATCGGATATACGAATATGCAATATCGAATATCGGCTATCCAATATCCGATTACCGAATATCGAATATCGACTTTTCGAATTTCCGTTATTTAGTTTTTAAATACCGAGTTTTCGAAAATCGAATATCGGATATCCGAAAATGCAATATCGAATATCGGCTATCCAATATCCGATTTCCGATATCCGTTTAACGAATATCGACTTTTCGAATTTCCGGTATCGAGTTTTTAAATACCGAATTTGCGAAAATCGAATATCGTATATCCGAATATGCAATATCGAATATTGGCTATCCAATATCCGATTACTGAATATCGAATATCGACTTTTCGAATTTCCGTTATTGAGTTTTTAAATACCGAGTTTTCGAAAATCGTATATCGGATATCCGAATATGCAATATCGAATATCGGCTGTCCAATATCCAATTTCCGATATCCGTTTAACGAATATCGACTTTTCGAATTTCCGGTATCGAGTTTTTTAATACCGAGTTTTCAAAAATCGAATATAGGATATCCGAATATCGAATATCGGCTATCCAATATCCGATTTCCGTTTACCGAATATCGAATATCGTCTTTTCGAATTTCGGGTATCGAGTTTTTAAATACCAAGTTTTCGAAAATCGGATATCCGAATATGCAATATCGAATATCGGCTATCCAATATCCGATATCCGAATATCGAATATCGACTTTTCGAATTTCGGGTATCGAGTTTTTAAATACCGAGTTTTCGAAAATCGAATATCGGATATCCGAATATGCAATATCGAATACCAGCTATCCAATATCCGATATCCGTTTACTGAATATCGAATATCGACTTTTCGAATTTCGGGTATCGAGTTTTTAAATACCGCGTTTTCGAAATTCGAATATCGGATATCCGAATATGCAATATCGAATATCGGCTATCCAATATCCGATTTCCGTTTACCGAATATTGAATATCGACTTTTCGAATTTCGGGTATCGAGTTTTTAAATACCGAGTTTTCGAAAATCGGATACCGGATATCCGAATATGCAATATCGACTATCGGCCATCCAATATCCGATATCCATTTACCGAATATCGAATATCGACTTTTCAAACTTCCGGGTTCGAGTTTTTATATACCGAATTTTCGAAAATCGAATATCGGATATCCGAATATGCAATATCGAATATCGGCTATCCAATATCCGATATCCGATTACCGAATATCGAATATCGAATTTTCGAATTTCCGGTATCGAGTTTTTAAATACCGAGTTTTCGAAAATCGAAAATCGGATATCCGATTATGCAATATCGAATATCGGCTATAAAATATCCGATATCCGTTTATCGAATATAGAATATCGACTTTTCGAATTTCGGGTATCGAGTTTTTAAATACCGAGTTTTCGAAAATCGAATATCGGATATCCGAATATGCAATATCGAATATCATTTATCCAATATCCGATATCCGATTACCGAATATCGAATATCGACTTTTCGAATTTCCGATATCGAGTTTTTAAATACCGAATTTTCGAAAATCGAATATCGGATATCCGAATATGCAATATCGAATATCGGCTTTCCAATATCCGGTTACCGAATATCGACTTTTCGAATTTCCGTTATCGAGTTTTTAAATACCGAATTTGCGAAAATCGAATATCGTATATCCGAATATGCAATATCGAATATTGGCTATCCAATATCCGATTACTGAATATCGAATATCGACTTTTCGAATTTCCGTTATTGAGTTTTTGAATACCGAGTTTTCGAAAATCGTATATCGGATATCCGAATATGCAATATCGAATATCGGCTATCCAATATCCGATATCCGATTACCGAATATCGAATATCGACTTTTCGAATTTCCGTTATTTAGTTTTTAAATACCGAGTTTTCGAAAAGCGAATATCGGATATCCGAAAATGCAATATCGAATATCGGCTATCCAATATCCGCTTTCCGATATCCGTTTACCGAATATCGACTTTTCGAATTTCCGGTATCGAGTTTTTTAATACCGAGTTTTCAAAAATCGAATATAAGATATCCGAATATCGAATATCGGCTATCCAATATCCGATTACCGAATATCGAATATCGACTTTTCGAATTTCCGGTATCGAGTTTTTAAGTACCGAGTTTTCGAAAATCGAATATCGGATATCCGAATATGCAATATCGAATATCGGCTATAAAATATCCGATATCCGTTTATCGAATATAGAATATCGACTTTTCGAATTTCAGGTATCGAGTTTTTAAATACCGAATTTTCGAAAATCGAATATCGGATATCCGAATATGCAATATCGAATATCGGCTATCCAATATCCGATTACTGAATATCGAATATCGACTTTTCGAATTTCCGTTATTGAGTTTTTAAATACCGAGTTTTCGAAAATCGAATATCGGATATCCGAATATGCAATATCGAATACCGGCTATCCAATATCCGATTTCCGTTTACCGAATATCGAATATCGTCTTTTCGAATTTCGGGTATCGAGTTTTTAAATACCGAGTTTTCGAAAATCGGATATCGGATATCCGAATATGCAATATCGAATATCGGCTATCCAATATCCGATTTCCGTTTACCGAATATCGAATATCGTCTTTTCGAATTTCGGGTATCGAGTTTTTAAATACCGAGTTTTCGAAAATCGAATATCGGATATCCGAATATGCAATATCGAATATCGGCTATAAAATATCCGATATCCGTTTATCGAATATAGAATATCGACTTTTCGAATTTCAGGTATCGAGTTTTTAAATACCGAGTTTTCGAAAATCGAATAACGGATATCCGAAAATGCAATATCGAATATCGGCTATCCAATATCCGATTTCCGATATCCGTTTACCGAATATCGAATATCGACTTTTCGAATTTCCGGTATCGAGTTTTTTAATACCGAGTTTTCGAAAATCGGATATCGGATATCCGAATATGCAAAATCGACTATCGGCCATCCAATATCCGATATCCGTTTACCGAATATCGAATATCGACTTTTCGAATTTCCGGTTTCGAGTTTTGAAATACCGAATTTTCGAAAATCGAATATCTGATATCCGAATATGCAATATCCAATATCGGCTATCCAATATCCGATATCCGTTTACCGAATATCGAATATTGACTTTACGAATTTCCGGTATCGAGTTTTTAAATACCGAATTTTCGAAAATCGAATATCGGATATCCGAATATGCAATATCGAATATCGACTATCCGATATCCGATTACCGAATATCGAATATCGACTTTTCGAATTTCCGGTATCGAGTTTTTTAATACCGAGTTTTCGAAAATCGAATATCGGATATCCGAATATGCAATATCGAATATCGGCTATCCAATATCCGATATCCGTTTACCGAATATCGAATATTGACTTTACGAATTTCCGGTATCGAGTTTTTAAATACCGAATTTTCGAAAATCGAATATCGGATATCCGAATACGCAATATCGAATATCGGCTATCCAATATCCGATTACTAAATATCGAATATCGACTTTTCGAATTTCTGTTATTGAGTTTTTAAATACCGAGTTTTCGAAAATCGAATATCCGAATATGTAATATCGAATATCGGCTATCCAATATCCGATGTCCGATAACCAAATATCGAATATCGACTTTTCGAATTTCGGGTATCGAGTTTTTAAATACCGAGTTTTCGAAAATCGGATATCGGATATCCGAATATGCAATATCGACTATCGGCCATCCAATATCCGATATCCGTTTACCGAATATCGAATATCGACTTTTCGAATTTCCGGTTTCGAGTTTTGAAATACCGAATTTTCGAAAATCGAATATCTGATATCCGAATATGCAATATCCAATATCGGCTATCCAATATCCGATATCCGATTACCGAATATCGAATATCGACTTTTCGAATTTCCGATATCGAGTTTTTAAATACCGAATTTTCGAAAATCGAATATCGGATATCCGAATATGCAATATCGAATATCGGCTATCCAATATCCGATTACTGAATATCGAATATCGACTTTTCGAATTTCCGTTATTGAGTTTTTAAATACCGAGTTTTCGAAAATCGAATATCGGATATCCGAATATGCAATATCGAATATCGGCTATCCAATATCCGATTTCCGTTTACCGAATATCGAATATCGTCTTTTCGAATATCGGGTATCGAGTTTTTAAATACCGAGTTTTCGAAAATCGGATATCGGATATCCGAATATGCAATATCGAATATCGGCTATCCAATATCCGATTTCCGTTTACCGAATATCGAATATCGACTTTTCGAATTTCCGGTATCGAGTTTTTAAATACCGAGTTTTCGAAAATCGAATATCCGAATATGTAATATCGAATATCCAATATCCGATATCCGTTTACCGAATATCGAATATCGACTTTTCGAATTTCCGATATCGAGTTTTTAAATACCGAATTTGCGAAAATCGAATATCTTATATCCGAATATGCAATATCGAATATCGGCTATCCAATATCCGATTTCCGTTTACCGAATATCGAATATCGAATTTCGGGTATCGAGTTTTTAAATACCGAGTTTTCGAAAATCGGATATCGGATATCCGAATATGCAATATCGAATATCGGCTTTCCAATATCCGGTTACCGAATATCGACTTTTCGAATTTCCGTTATCGAGTTTTTAAATACCGAATTTGCGAAAATCGAATATCGTATATCCGAATATGCAATATCGAATATTGGCTATCCAATATCCGATTACTGAATATCGAATATCGACTTTTCGAATTTCCGTTATTGAGTTTTTGAATACCGAGTTTTCGAAAATCGTATATCGGATATCCGAATATGCAATATCGAATATCGGCTATCCAATATCCGATATCCGATTACCGAATATCGAATATCGACTTTTCGAATTTCCGTTATTTAGTTTTTAAATATCGAGTTTTCGAAAAGCGAATATCGGATATCCGAAAATGCAATATCGAATATCGGCTATCCAATATCCGCTTTCCGATATCCGTTTACCGAATATCGACTTTTCGAATTTCCGGTATCGAGTTTTTTAATACCGAGTTTTCAAAAATCGAATATAAGATATCCGAATATCGAATATCGGCTATCCAATATCCGATTACCGAATATCGAATATCGACTTTTCGAATTTCCGGTATCGAGTTTTTAAGTACCGAGTTTTCGAAAATCGAATATCGGATATCCGAATATGCAATATCGAATATCGGCTATAAAATATCCGATATCCGTTTATCGAATATAGAATATCGACTTTTCGAATTTCCGTTATTGAGTTTTTAAATACCGAGTTTTCGAAAATCGAATATCGGATATCCGAATATGCAATATCGAATACCGGCTATCCAATATCCGATTTCCGTTTACCGAATATCGAATATCGTCTTTTCGAATTTCGGGTATCGAGTTTTTAAATACCGAGTTTTCGAAAATCGAATATCGGATATCCGAATATGCGATATCGAATATCGGCTATCCAATATCCGATTTCCGTTTACCGAATATCGAATATCGTCTTTTCGAATTTCGGGTATCGAGTTTTTAAATACCGAGTTTTCGAAAATCGAATATCGGATATCCGAATATGCAATATCGAATATCGGCTATAAAATATCCGATATCCGTTTATCGAATATAGAATATCGACTTTTCGAATTTCAGGTATCGAGTTTTTAAATACCGAGTTTTCGAAAATCGAATAACGGATATCCGAAAATGCAATATCGAATATCGGCTATCCAATATCCGATTTCCGATATCCGTTTACCGAATATCGAATATCGACTTTTCGAATTTCCGGTATCGAGTTTTTTAATACTGAGTTTTCGAAAATCGGATATCGGATATCCGAATATGCAAAATCGACTATCGGCCATCCAATATCCGATATCCGTTTACCGAATATCGAATATCGACTTTTCGAATTTCCGGTTTCGAGTTTTGAAATACCGAATTTTCGAAAATCGAATATCTGATATCCGAATATGCAATATCCAATATCGGCTATCCAATATCCGATATCCGATTACCGAATATCGAATATCGACTTTTCGAATTTCCGATATCGAGTTTTTAAATACCGAATTTTCGAAAATCGAATATCGGATATCCGAATATGCAATATCGAATATCGGCTATCCAATATCCGATTACTAAATATCGAATATCGACTTTTCGAATTTCCGTTATTGAGTTTTTAAATACCGAGTTTTCGAAAATCGAATATCGGATATGAATATGCAATATCGAATATCGACTATCCGATATCCGATTACCGAATATCGAATATCGACTTTTCGAATTTCCGGTATCGAGTTTTTAAATACCGAGTTTTCGAAAATCGAATATCGGATATCCGAATATGCAATATCGAATACCAGCTATCCAATATCCGATATCCGTTTACTGAATATCGAATATTGAATTTCGAATTTCCGGTATCGAGTTTTTAAATACCGAGTTTTCGAAATTCGAATATCGGATATCCGAATATGCAATATCGAATATCGGCTATCCAATATCCGATATCCGATTACCGAATATCGAAAATCGACTTTTCGAATTTCTGTTATCGAGTTTTGAAATACCGAGTTTTCGAAAATCGAATATCGGATATACGAATATGCAATATCGAATATCGGCTATCCAATATCCGATTTGCGTTTACCGAATATCGAATATCGACTTTTCGAATTTCCGGTATCGAGTTTTTAAATACCGAGTTTTCTAAATTCGAATATCGGATATCCGAATATGCAATATCGAATATCGGCTATCTAATATCCGATATCTGATTACCGAATATCGAATATCGACTTTTCGAATTTCTGTTATCGAGTTTTGAAATACCGAGTTTTCGAAAATCGAATATCGGATATCCGAATATGTAATATCGAATATCGGCTATCCAATATCCGATTACCGAATATCGAATATCGACTTTTCGAATTTCCGGTATCGAGTTTTTAAATACCGAGTTTTCGAAAATCGAATATCGGATATCCGAATATGCAATATCGAATACCAGCTATCCAATATCCGATATCCGTTTACTGAATATCGAATATCGACTTTTCGAATTTCGGGTATCGAGTTTTTAAATACCGCGTTTTCGAAATTCGAATATCGGATATCCGAATATGCAATATCGAATATCGGCTATCCAATATCCGATATCCGATTACCGAATATCGAATATCGAATATCGAATACCGACTTTTCCAATTTCTGTTATCGAGTTTTGAAATACCGACTTTTCGAAAATCGAATATCGGATATACGAATATGCAATATCGAATATCGGCTATCCAATATCCGATTACCGAATATCGAATATCGACTTTTCGAATTTCCGTTATTTAGTTTTTAAATACCGAGTTTTCGAAAATCGAATATCGGATATCCGAAAATGCAATATCGAATATCGGCTATCCAATATCCGATTTCCGATATCCGTTTAACGAATATCGACTTTTCGAATTTCCGGTATCGAGTTTTTAAATACCGAATTTGCGAAAATCGAATATCGTATATCCGAATATGCAATATCGAATATTGGCTATCCAATATCCGATTACTGAATATCGAATATCGACTTTTCGAATTTCCGTTATTGAGTTTTTAAATACCGAGTTTTCGAAAATCGTATATCGGATATCCGAATATGCAATATCGAATATCTGCTGTCCAATATCCAATTTCCGATATCCGTTTAACGAATATCGACTTTTCGAATTTCCGGTATCGAGTTTTTTAATACCGAGTTTTCAAAAATCGAATATAGGATATCCGAATATCGAATATCGGCTATCCAATATCCGATTTCCGTTTACCGAATATCGAATATCGTCTTTTCGAATTTCGGGTATCGAGTTTTTAAATACCAAGTTTTCGAAAATCGGATATCCGAATATGCAATATCGAATATCGGCTATCCAATATCCGATATCCGAATATCGAATATCGACTTTTCGAATTTCGGGTATCGAGTTTTTAAATACCGAGTTTTCGAAAATCGAATATCGGATATCCGAATATGCAATATCGAATACCAGCTATCCAATATCCGATATCCGTTTACTGAATATCGAATATCGACTTTTCGAATTTCGGGTATCGAGTTTTTAAATACCGCGTTTTCGAAATTCGAATATCGGATATCCGAATATGCAATATCGAATATCGGCTATCCAATATCCGATATCCGATTACCGAATATCGAATATCGAATACCGACTTTTCCAATTTCTGTTATCGAGTTTTGAAATACCGACTTTTCGAAAATCGAATATCGGATATACGAATATGCAATATCGAATATCGACTATCCAATATCCGATTACCGAATATCGAATATCGACTTTTCGAATTTCCGTTATTTAGTTTTTAAATACCGAGTTTTCGAAAATCGAATATCGGATATCCGAAAATGCAATATCGAATATCGGCTATCCAATATCCGATTTCCGTTTACCGAATATCGAATATCGTCTTTTCGAATTTCGGGTATCGAGTTTTTAAATACCAAGTTTTCGAAAATCGGATATCCGAATATGCAATATCGAATATCGGCTATCCAATATCCGATTACCAAATATCGAATATCGACTTTTCGAATTTCCGTTATTTAGTTTTTAAATACCGAGTTTTCGAAAATCGAATATCGGATATCCGAAAATGCAATATCGAATATCGGCTATCCAATATCCGCTTTCCGATATCCGTTTACCGAATATCGACTTTTCGAATTTCCGGTATCGAGTTTTTTAATACCGAGTTTTCAAAAATCGAATATAGGATATCCGAATATCGAATATCGGCTATCCAATATCCGATTACCGAATATCGAATATCGACTTTTCGAATTTCCGGTATCGAGTTTTTAAGTACCGAGTTTTCGAAAATCGAATATCGGATATCCGAATATGCAATATCGAATATCGGCTATAAAATATCCGATATCCGTTTATCGAATATAGAAAATCGACTTTTCGAATTTCAGGTATCGAGTTTTTAAATACCGAGTTTTCGAAAATCGAATACCGGATATCCGAAAATGCAATATCGAATATCGGCTATCCAATATCCGATTTCCGATATACGTTTACCGAATATTGAATATCGACTTTTCGAATTTCCGGTATCGAGTTTTTTAATACCGAGTTTTCGAAAATCGGATATCGGGTATCCGAATATGCAATATCGAATATCGACTATCCAATATCCGATTTCCGTTTACCGAATATCGAATATCGACTTTTCGAATTTCCGGTTTCGAGTTTTAATACACCGAATTTTCGAAAATCGAATATCGGGTATCCGATTATGCAATATCGAATATCAGCTATCCAATATCCGATTTCCGTTTACCGAATATCGAATATCGACTTTTCGAATTTCGGGTAGGTATCGAGTTTTTAAACACCGAGTTTTCGAAAATCGAATATCGGATATCCGAATATGCCATATCGAATATCGGCTAAAAAATATCCGATATCCGTTTACCGAATATCGAATATCGACTTTTAGAATTTCCGTTATCGAGTTTTTAAATACCGAGTTTTCGAAAATCGAATACCCGAATATGCAATATCGAATATCGGCTATCCAATATCCGATATCCGATTACCGAATATCGAATATCGACTTTTCGAATTTCCGGTATCGAGTTTTTAAATACCGAGTTTTCGAAAATCGAATATCGGATATCCGACTATGCAATATCGAATATCGGCTATCCAATATCCGATATCCGATTACCGAATATCGAATATCGACTTTTCGAATTTCCGGTATTTAGTTTTTAAATACCTAGTTTTCGAAAATCGAATATCGGATATCCGATTATGCAATATCGAATATCGGCTATCCAATATCCGATTTCCGTTTACCGAATATCGTATATCGACTTTTCGAATTTCCGGTTTCGAGTTTTTATATACCGAGTTTTCAAAAATCGAATATCGGATATCCGAATATGCAATATCGAATATCGGCTTTCCAATATCCGATATCCGATTACCGAATATTCGAAAATCGAATATCGGATATCCGAATATGCAATATCGAATATCGGCTATAAAATATCCGATATCCGTTTATCGAATATAGAATATCGACTTTTCGAATTTCGGGTATCGAGTTTTTAAATACCGAGTTTTCGAAAATCGAATATCGGATATCCGAATATGCAATATCGAATATCAGCTATCCAATATCCGATATCCGTTTACTGAATATCGAATATTGACTTTTCGAATTTCCGGTATCGAGTTTTTAAATACCGAATTTTCGAAAATCGAATATCGGGTATCCGATTATGCAATATCGAATATCGGCTATATAATATCCGATTTCCGTTTACCGAATATCGAATATCGACTTTTCGAATTTCGGGTATCGAGTTTTTAAACACCGAGTTTTCGTAAATCGAATATCGGATATCCGAATATGCAATATCGAATATCGGCTATCCAATATCCGATATCCGATTAACGAATATCGAATATCGACTTTTCAAATTTCCGGTATTTAGTTTTTAAATACCTAGTTTTCGAAAATCGAATATCGGATATCCGAATATGCAATATCGAATATCGGCTATCAAATATCCGATTTCCGTTTACCGAATATTGAATAACGACTTTTCGAATTTCGGGTATCGAGTTTTTAAATACCGAGTTTTCGAAAATCGGATATCGGATATCCGAATATGCAATATCGACTATCGGCCATCCAATATCCGATTTCCGTTTACCGAATATCGAATATCGACTTTTCGAATTTTGGGTATCGAGTTTTTAAACACGGAGTTTTCGAAAATCGAATATCGGATAACCGAATATGCAATATCGAATATCGGCTATCCAATATCCGATTTCCGTTTACCGAATATTGAATAACGACTTTTCGAATTTCGGGTATCGAGTTTTTAAATACCGAGTTTTCGAAAATCGGATATCGGATATCCGAATATGCAATATCGACTATCGGCCATCCAATATCCGATATCCGTTTACCGAATATCGAATATCGACTTTTCGAATTTCCGGTTTCGAGTTTTTAAATACCGAGTTTTCGTAAATCGAATATCGGATATCCGAATATGCAATATCGAATATCGGCTATCCAATATCCGATATCCGATTAACGAATATCGAATATCGACTTTTCAAATTTCCGGTATTTAGTTTTTAAATACCTAGTTTTCGAAAATCGAATATCGGATATCCGAATATGCAATATCGAATATCGGCTATCCAATATCCGATTTCCGTTTACCGAATATTGAATAACGACTTTTCGAATTTCGGGTATCGAGTTTTTAAATACCGAGTTTTCGAAAATCGGATATCGGATATCCGAATATGCAATATCGACTATCGGCCATCCAATATCCGATATCCGTTTACCGAATATCGAATATCGACTTTTCGAATTTCGGGTATCGAGTTTTTAAATACCGAGTTTTCGAAAATCGAATATCGGATATCCGAATATGCAATATCGAATATCGGCTATCCAATATCCGATATCCGATTACCGAATATCGAATATCGAATTTTCGAATTTTCGGTATCGAGTTTTTAAATACCGAGTTTTCGAAAATCGAATATCGGATATCCGAATATGCAATATCGAATATCGGCTATAAAATATCCGATATCCGTTTATCGAATATAGAATATCGACTTTTCGAATTTTGGGTATCGAGTTTTTAAATACCGAGTTTTCGAAAATCGAATATCGGATATCCGAATATGCAATATCGAATATCGGCTATCCAATATCCGATATCCGATTACCGAATATCGAATATCGACTTTTCGAATTTCCGGTATCGAGTTTTTAAATACCGAATTTTCGAAAATCGAATATCGGATATCCGAATACGCAATATCGAATATCGGCTATCCAATATCCGATATCCGATTACCGAATATCGAATATCGACTTTTCGAATTTCCGGTATTTAGTTTTTAAATACCGAGTTTTCGAAAATCGAATATCGGATATCCGATTATGCAATATCGAATATCGGCTATCCAATATCCGATTTCCGTTTACCGAATATCGAATATCGACTTTTCGAATTTCGGGTATCATGTTTTTAAATACCGAGTTTTCTAAAATCGAATATCGGATATCCGAATATGCAATATCGAATATCGGCTATAAAATATCCGATATCCGTTTACCGAATATCGAATATCGAATATCGACTTTTCGAATTTCCGGTATTTAGTTTTTAAATGCCGAGTTTTCGAAAATCGAATATCGGATATACGATTATGCAATATCGAATATCGGCTATCCAATATCCGATTTCCGTTTACCGAATATCGAATATCGACTTTTCGAATTTCGGGTATCGAGTTTATGAAAAGTCGATATTCGATATTCGGTAAACGGAAATCGGATATTGGATAGCCGATATTCGATATTGCATAATCGGATATCCGATATTCGATTTTCGAAAACTCGGTATTTAAAAACTAAATACCGGAAATTCGAAAAGTCGATATTCGATATTCGGTAATCGGATATCGGATATTGGATAGCCGATATTCGATATTGCATATTCGGATATCCGATATTCGATTTTCGAAAATTCGGTATTTAAAAACTCGATACCGGAAATTCGAAAAGTCGATATTCGATATTCGGTAATTGGATATCGGATATTGGATAGCCGATATTCGATATTGCATATTCGGATATCCGATATTCGATTTTCGAAAACTCGGTATTTAAAAACTCGATACCCGAAATTCGAAAAGTCGATATTCTATATTCGATAAACGGATATCGGATATTTTATAGCCGATATTCGATATTGCATATTCGGATATCCGATATCCGATTTTCGAAAACTCGGTATTTAAAAACTCGATACCCGAAATTCGAAAAGTCGATATTCAATATTCGGTAAACGGAAATCGGATATTGGATAGCCGATATTCGATATTGCATATTCGGATATCCGATATTCGATTTTCGAAAACTAGGTATTTAAAAACTAAATACCGGAAATTACAAAAGTCGATATTCGATATTCGGTAATCGGATATCGGATATTGGATATCCGATATTCGATTTTCGAAAACTCGGCATTTAAAAACTCGATACCGGAAATTCGAAAAGTCGATATTCGATATTCGGTAATCGGATATCGGATATTGGATAGCCGATATTCGATATTCGGTAAACGGATATCGGATATTTTATAGCCGATATTCGATATTGCATATTCGGATATCCGATATTCGATTTTCGAAAACTCGGTATTTAAAAACTCGATACCCGAAATTCGAAAAGTCGATATTCGATATTCGGTAATCGGATATCGGATATTGGATAGCCGATATTCGATATTGCATATTCGGATATCCGATATTCGATTTTCGAAAATTCGGTATTTAAAAACTCGATACCGGAAATTCGAAAAGTCGATATTCGATAATCAGTAAACGGATATCGGATATTGGATAGCCAATATTCGATATTGCATATTCGGATATCCGATATCCGATTTTCGAAAACTCGGTATTTAAAAACTCGATACCCGAAATTCGAAAAGTCGATATTCGATATTCGGTAAACGGAAATCGGATATTGGATAGCCGATATTCGATATTGCATAATCGGATATCCGATATTCGATTTTCGAAAACTCGGTATTTAAAAACTAAGTACCGGAAATTCGAAAAGTCGATATTCGATATTCGGTAATCGGATATCGGATATTGGATAGCCGATATTCGATATTGCATATTCGGATATCCGATATTCGATTTTCGAAAATTCGGTATTTAAAAACTCGATACCGGAAATTCGAAAAGTCGATATTCGATATTCAGTCAACGGATATCGGATATTGGATAAATGATATTCGATATTGCATATTCGGATATCCGATATTCGATTTTCGAAAACTCGGTATTTAAAAACTCGATACCCGAAATTCGAAAAGTCGATATTCTATATTCGATAAACGGATATCGGATATTTTATAGCCGATATTCGATATTGCATAATCGGATATCCGATTTTCGATTTTCGAAAACTCGGTATTTAAAAACTCGATACCGGAAATTCGAAAATTCGATATTCGATATTCGGTAATCGGATATCGGATATTGGATAGCCGATATTCGATATTGCATATTCGGATATCCGATATTCGATTTTCGAAAATTCGGTATATAAAAACTCGAACCCGGAAGTTTGAAAAGTCGATATTCGATATTCGGTAAATGGATATCGGATATTGGATGGCCGATAGTCGATATTGCATATTCGGATATCCGGTATCCGATTTTCGAAAACTCGGTATTTAAAAACTCGATACCCGAAATTCGAAAAGTCGATATTCAATATTCGGTAAACGGAAATCGGATATTGGATAGCCGATATTCGATATTGCATATTCGGATATCCGATATTCGATTTTCAAAAACTAGGTATTTAAAAACTAAATACCGGAAATATGAAAAGTCGATATTCGATATTCGGTAATCGGATATCGGATATTGGATAGCCGATATTCGATATTGCATATTCGGATATCCGATATTCGATTTTCGAAAACTCGGTATTTAAAAACTCGATACCGGAAATTCGAAAAGTCGATATTCAATATTCGGTAATCGGATATCGGATATTGGATAGCCGATATTCGATATTCGGTAATCGGATATCGGACATTGGATATCCGATATTCGATTTTCGAAAACTCGGTATTTCAAAATTCGATAACAGAAATTCGAAAAGTCGATATTCGATATTCGGTAAACGGAAATTGGATAGCCGATATTCGATATTGCATAATCGGATACCCGATATTCGATTTTCGAAAATTCGGTATTTAAAAACTCGATACCGGAAATTCGAAAAGTCGATATTCGATATTCAGTAAACGGATATTGGATAGCTGATATTCGATATTGCATATTCGGATATCCGATATTCGATTTTCGAAAACTCGGTATTTAAAAACTCGATACCTGAAATTCGAAAAGTCGATATTCGATATTCGGTAATCGGATATCGGATATTGGATAGCCGATATTCGATATTGCATATTCGGATATCCGATATTCGATTTTCGAAAACTCGGTATTTAAAAACTCGATACCGGAAATTCGAAAAGTCGATATTCGATATTCGGTAATCGGATATCAGATATTGGATAGCCGATATTCGGTAATCGGATATCGGATATTGGATTGCCGATATTCGATATTGCATATTCGGGTATTCGATTTTCGAAAACTCGGTATTTAAAAACTCGATAACGGAAATTCTAAAAGTCGATATTCGATATTCGGTAAACGGATATCGGATATTTTATAGCCGATATTCGATATTGCATATTCGGATATCCGATATTCGATTTTCGAAAACTCGGTGTTTAAAAACTCGATACCCGAAATTCGAAAAGTCGATATTCGATATTCGGTAAACGGAAATCGGATATTGGATAGCCGATATTCGATATTGCATAATCGGATACCCGATATTCGATTTTCGAAAATTCGGTATTTAAAACCTCGATACCGGAAATTCGAAAAGTCGATATTCGATATTCAGTTAACGGATATCGGATATTAGATAGCTGATATTCGATATTGCATATTCGGGTATCCGATATTCGATTTTCGAAAACTCGGTATTTCAAAACTCGATACCCGAAATTCGAAAAGTCGATATTCTGTATTCGATAAACGGATATCGGATATTTTATAGCCGATATTCGATATTGCATATACGGATATCCGATATTCGATTTTCGAAAATTCGGTATTTAAAAACTCGATACCGGAAATTCGAAAAGTCGATATTCGCTATTCGGTAATCGGATATCGGATATTGGAAAGCCGATATTCGATATTGCATATTCGGATATCCGATATTCGATTTTTGAAAACTCGGTATATAAAAACTCGAAACCGGAAATTCGAAAAGTCGATATACGATATTCGGTAAACGGAAATCGGATATTGGATAGCCGATATTCGATATTGCATAATCGGATATCCGATATTCGATTTTCGAAAACTAGGTATTTAAAAACTCGATACCGGAAATTCGAAAAGTCGATATTCGCTATTCGGTAATCGGATATCGGATATTGGAAAGCCGATATTCGATATTGCATATTCGGGTATCCGATATTCGATTTTCGAAAACTCGGTATTTCAAAACTCGATACCCGAAATTCGAAAAGTCGATATTCTGTATTCGATAAACGGATATCGGATATTTTATAGCCGATATTCGATATTGCATATACGGATATCCGATATTCGATTTTCGAAAACTTGGTATTTAAAAACTCGATACCGGAAATTCGAAAAGTCGATATTCGATATTCGGTAATCGGATATTGGATGGCCGATAGTCGATATTGCATATTCGGATATCCGATATCCGATTTTCGAAAACTCGGTATTTAAAAACTCGATACCCGAAATTCGAAAAGTCGATATTCGATATTCGGTAAACGGAAATCGGATATTGGATATTCGATATTGCATATTCGGATATCCAATATTCGAATTTCGAAAACTTGGTATTTAAAAACTCGATACCGGAAATTCGAAAAGTCGATATTCGATATTCGGTAATCGGATATTGGATAGCCGATATTCGATATTGCATATTCGGATATCCGATATTCGATTTTCGAAAATTCGGTATATAAAAACTCGAAACCGGAAATTCGAAAAGTCGATATTCGATATTCGGTAAACGGATATCGGATATTGGATGGCCGATAGTCGATATTGCATATTCGGATATCCGATATCCGATTTTCGAAAACTCGTTATTTGAAAACTCGATACCCGAAATTCGAAAAGTCGATATTCGATATTCGGTAAACGGAAATCGGATATTGGATAGCCGATATTCGATATTGCATAATCGGATATCCGATATTCGATTTTCGAAAACTCGGTATTTAAAAACTCGATACCCGAAATTCGAAAAGTCGATATTCGATATTCGGTAAACGGAAATCGGATATTGGATAGCCGATATTCGATATTGCATAATCGGATATCCGATATTCGATTTTCGAAAACTCGGCATTTAAAAACTCGATACCCGAAATTCGAAAAGTCGATATTCGATATTCGGTAATCGGATATCGGATATTGGATAGCCGATATTCGATATTGCATATTCGGATATCCGATATTCGATTTTCGAAAACTCGGTATTTAAAAACTCGATACCCGAAATTCGAAAAGTCGATATTCTATATTCGATAAACGGATATCGGATATTTTATAGCCGATATTCGATATTGCATATTCGGATATCTGATATTCGATTTTCGAAAACTCGGTATTTAAAAACTCGATACCGAAAATTCGAAAATTCGATATTCGCTATTCGGTAATCGGATATCGGATATTGGATAGCCGATATTCGATATTGCATATTCGGATATCCGATATTCGATTTTCGAAAATTCGGTATATAAAAACTCGAAACCGGAAATTCGAAAAGTCGATATTCGATATTCGGTAAACGGATATCGGATATTGGATGGCCGATAGTCGATATTGCATATTTGGATATCCGATATCCGATTTTCGAAAACTCGGTATTTAAAAACTCGATACCCGAAATTCGAAAAGTCGATATTCAATATTCGGTAAACGGAAATCGGATATTGGATAGCCGATATTCGATATTGCATATTCGGATACCCGATATTCGATTTTCGAAAACTAGGTATTTAAAAACTAAATACCGGAAATTTGAAAAGTCGATATTCGATATTCGGTAATCGGATATCGGATATTGGATAGCCGATATTCGATATTCGGTAAACGGATATCGGATATTTTATAGCCGATATTCGATATTGCATATTCGGATATCCGATATTCGATTTTCGAAAACTCCGTGTTTAAAAACTCGATACCCAAAATTCGAGAAGTCGATATTCGATATTCGGTAAACGGAAATCGGATATTGGATAGCCGATATTCGATATTGCATATTCGGATATCCGATATCCGATTTTCGATAACTCGGTATTTAAAAACTCGATACCCGAAATTCGAAAAGTCGATATTCGATATTCGGTAAACGGAAATCGAATATCGGATATCCGATTATGCAATATCGAATATCGGCTATCCAATATCCGATTTCCGTTTACCGAATATCGAATATCGACTTTTCGAATTTCGGGTATCGAGTTTTCAAATAACGAGTTTTCGAAAATCGGATATCGGATATCCGAATATGCAATATCGACTATCGGCCATCCAATATCCGTTTACCGAATATCGAATATCGACTTTTCGAATTTCCGGTTTCGAGTTTTTATATACCGAATTTTCGAAAATCGAATATCGGGTATCCGATTATGCAATATCGAATATCGGCTATCCAATATCCGATTTCCGTTTACCGAATATCGAATATCGACTTTTCGAATTTTGGGTATCGAGTTTTTAAACACGGAGTTTTCGAAAATCGAATATCGGATATCCGAATATGCAATATCGAATATCGGCTATAAAATATCCGATATCCGTTTACCGAATATCGAATATCGGCTATCCAATATCCGAAATCCGATTACCGAATATCGAATATCGACTTTTCAAATTTCCGGTATTTAGTTTTTAAATACCTAGTTTTCGAAAATCGAATATCGGATATCCGAATATGCAATATCGAATATCGGCTATCCAATATCCGATTTCCGTTTACCGAATATTGAATATCGACTTTTCGAATTTCGGGTATCGAGTTTTTAAATACCGAGTTTTCGAAAATCGGATATCGGATATCCGAATATGCAATATCGACTATCGGCCATCCAATATCCGATATCCGTTTACCGAATATCGAATATCGGCTTTTCGAATTTCCGGTTTCGAGTTTTTATATACCGAATTTTCGAAAATCGAATATCGGATATCCGAATATGCAATATCGAATATCGGCTATCCAATATCCGATATCCGATTACCGAATATCGAATATCGAATTTTCGAATTTTCGGTATCGAGTTTTTAAATACCGAGTTTTCGAAAATCGAATATCGGATATCCGAATATGCAATATCGAATATCGGCTATAAAATATCCGATATCCGTTTATCGAATATAGAATATCGACTTTTCGAATTTCGGGTATCGAGTTTTTAAATACCGAGTTTTCGAAAATCGAATATGATATCCGAATATGCAATATCGAATAGCGGCTATCCAATATCCGATATCCGATTACCGAATATCGAATATCGACTTTTCGAATTTCCGGTATCGAGTTTTTAAATACCGAATTTTCGAAAATCGAATATCGGATATCCGATTATGCAATATCGAATATCGGCTATCCAATATCCGATTTCCGTTTACCGAATATCGAATATCGACTTTTCGAATTTCGGGTATCGAGTTTTTAAATACCGAGTTTTCTAAAATCGAATATCGGATATCCGAATATGCAATATCGAATATCGGCTATAAAATATCCGATATCCGTTTACCGAATATCGAATATCGAATTTTCGAATTTCCGGTATTTAGTTTTTAAATGCCGAGTTTTCGAAAATCGAATATCGGATATCCGATTATGCAATATCGAATATCGGCTATCCAATATCCGATTTCCGTTTACCGAATATCGAATATCGACTTTTCGAATTTCGGGTATCGAGTTTTTAAATACCGAGTTTTCGAAAATCGAATATCGGATATCCGATTATGCAATATCGAATATCGGCTATCCAATATCCGATTTCCGTTTACCGAATATCGAATATCGACTTTTCGAATTTCGGGTATCGAGTTTTCAAATAACGAGTTTTCGAAAATCGGATATCGGATATCCGAATATGCAATATCGACTATCGGCCATCCAATATCCGATATCCGTTTACCGAATATCGAATATCGACTTTTCGAATTTCCGGTTTCGAGTTTTTATATACCGAATTTTCGAAAATCGAATATCGGATATCCGAATATGCAATATCGAATATCGGCTATCCAATATCCGATTACCGAATATCGAATATCGACTTTTCGAATTTCCGGTATCGAGTTTTTAAATACCAAGTTTTCGAAATTCGAATATTGGATATCCGAATATGCAATATCGAATATCGGCTATCCAATATCCGATTTCCGTTTACCGATTATCGAATATCGACTTTTCGAATTTCGGGTATCGAGTTTTTAAATACCGAGTTTTCGAAAATCGGATATCGGATATCCGAATATGCAATATCGACTATCGGCCATCCAATATCCGATATCCGTTTACCGAATATCGAATATCGGCTTTTCGAATTTCCGGTTTCGAGTTTTTATATACCGAATTTTCGAAAATCGAATATCGGATATCCGATTATGCAATATCGGATATCGGCTATCCAATATCCGATTTCCGTTTACCGAATATCGAATATCGACTTTTCGAATTTCGGGTATCGAGTTTTTAAATACCGAGTTTTCGAAAATCGGATATCGGATATCCGAATATAAAATATCGAATATTGGCTATCCAATATCCGATATCCGTTTACTGATTATCGAATATCGACTTTTCGAATTTCCGGTATCGAGTTTTTAAATACCGAATTTTCGAAAATCGAATATCGGATATCCGAATATGCAATATCGAATATCGGCTATCCAATATCCGATATCCGAATATCGAATATCGACTTTTCGAATTTCCGGTATCGAGTTTTTAAATACCGAGTTTTCGAAAATCGAATATCGGATATCTTAATATGCAATATCGAATATCGGCTATAAAATATCCGATATCCGTTTACCGAATATCGAATTTCGGCTATCCAATATCCGATATCCGATTACCGAATATCGAATATCGACTTTTCGAATTTCCGGTATCGAGTTTTTAAATACCGAGTTTTCGAAAATCGATAATCGGATATCCAATATCCGATATCCGATTACCGAATATCGAATATCGACTTTTGTAATTTCCGGTATTTAGTTTTTAAATACCTAGTTTTCGAAAATCGAATATCGGATATCCGAATATGCAATATCGAATATCGGCTATCCACTATCCGATTTCCGTTTACCGAATATTGAATATCGACTTTTCGAATTTCGGGTATCGAGTTTTTAAATACCGAGTTTTCGAAAATCGGATATCGGATATCCGAATATGCAATATCGAATATCGGCTATAAAATATCCGATATCCGTTTATCGAATATAGAATATCGACTTTTCGAATTTCGGGTATCGAGTTTTTAAATACCGAGTTTTCGAAAATCGAATATCGGATATCCGAATATGCAATATCGAATATCGGCTATCCAATATCCGATATCCGATTACCGAATATCGAATATCGACTTTTCGAATTTCCGGTATTTAGTTTTTAAATACCGAGTTTTCGAAAATCGAATATCGGATATCCGATTATGCAATATCGAATATCGGCTATCCAATATCCGATATCCGATTACCGAATATCGAATATCGACTTTTCGAATGTCCGGTATCGAGTTTTTAAATACCGAATTTTCGAAAATCGAATATCGGATATCCGAATATGCAATATCGAATATCGGCTATCCAATATCCGATATCCGATTACAGAATATCGAATATCGACTTTTCGAATTTCCGGTATTTAGTTTTTAAATACCGAGTTTTCGAAAATCGAATATCGGATATCCGATTATGCAATATCGAATATCGGCTATCCAATATCCGATTTCCGTTTACCGAATATCGAATATCGACTTTTCGAATTTCGGGTATCGAGTTTTTAAATACCGAGTTTTCGAAAATCGAATATCGGTTATCCGAATATGCAATATCGAATATCGGCTATAAAATATCCGATATCCGTTTACCGAATATCGAATATCGACTTTTCGAATTTCCGTTATCGAGTTTTTAAATACCGAGTTTTCGAAAATCGAATATCCGAACATGCAATATCGAATATCGGCTATCCAATATCCGATATCCGATTACCGAATATCGAATATCGACTTTTCGAATTTCCGGTATCGAGTTTTTAAGTACCGAGTTTTCGAAAATCGAATATCGGATATCCGAATATGCAATATCGAATATCGGCTATAAAATATCCGATATCCGTTTATCGAATATAGAATATCGACTTTTCGAATTTCAGGTATCGAGTTTTTAAATACCGAGTTTTCGAAAATCGAATATCGGATATCCGAAAATGCAATATCGACTATCGGCTATCCAATATCCGATTTCCGATATCCGTTTACCGAATATTGAATATCGACTTTTCGAATTTCCGGTATCGAGTTTTTTAATACCGAGTTTTCGAAAATCGGATATCGGATATCCGAATATGCAATATCGACTATCGGCCATCCAATATCCGATATCCGATTACCGAATATCGAATATCGACTTTTCGAATTTCCGATATCGAGTTTTAAAATACCGAATTTTCGAAAATCGAATATCGGATATCCGAATATGCAATATCGAATATCGGCTATCCAATATCCGATTACTGAATATCGAATATCGACTTTTCGAATTTCCGTTATTGAGTTTTTAAATACCGAGTTTTCGAAAATCGAATATCGGATATCCGAATATGCAATATCGAATATCGACTATCCAATATCCGATTTCCGTTAACCGAATATCGAATATCGACTTTTCGAATTTCCGGTTTCGAGTTTTTATATACCGAATTTTCGAAAATTGAATATCGGGTATCCGATTATGCAATATCGAATATCGGCTATCCAATATCCGATTTCCGTTTACCGAATATCGAACATCGACTTTTCGAATTTCGGGTATCGAGTTTTTAAACACCGAGTTTTCGAAAATCGAATATCGGATATCCGAATATGCCATATCGAATATCGGCTAAAAAATATCCGATATCCGTTTACCGAATATCGAATATCGACTTTTAGAATTTCCGTTATCGAGTTTTTAAATACCGAGTTTTCGAAAATCGAATACCCGAATATGCAATATCGAATATCGGCTATCCAATATCCGATATCCGATTACCGAATATCGAATATCGACTTTTCGAATTTCCGGTATCGAGTTTTTAAATACCGAGTTTTCGAAAATCGAATATCGGATATCCGAATATGCAATATCGAATATCGGCTATCCAATATCCGATATCCGATTACCGAATATCGAATATCGACTTTTCGAATTTCCGGTATTTAGTTTTTAAATACCTAGTTTTCGAAAATCGAATATCGGATATCCGATTATGCAATATCGAATATCGGCTATCCAATATCCGATTTCCGTTTACCGAATATCGTATATCGACTTTTCGAATTTCCGGTTTCGAGTTTTTATATACCGAGTTTTCAAAAATCGAATATCGGATATCCGAATATGCAATATCGAATATCGGCTTTCCAATATCCGATATCCGATTACCGAATATTCGAAAATCGAATATCGGATATCCGAATATGCAATATCGAATATCGGCTATAAAATATCCGATATCCGTTTATCGAATATAGAATATCGACTTTTCGAATTTCGGGTATCGAGTTTTTAAATACCGAGTTTTCGAAAATCGAATATCGGATATCCGAATATGCAATATCGAATATCAGCTATCCAATATCCGATATCCGATTACCGAATATCGAATATCGACTTTTGTAATTTCCGGTATTTAGTTTTTAAATACCTAGTTTTCGAAAATCGAATATCGGATATCCGAATATGCAATATCGAATATCGGCTATCCACTATCCGATTTCCGTTTACCGAATATTGAATATCGACTTTTCGAATTTCGGGTATCGAGTTTTTAAATACCGAGTTTTCGAAAATCGGATATCGGATATCCGAATATGCAATATCGAATATCGGCTATAAAATATCCGATATCCGTTTATCGAATATAGAATATCGACTTTTCGAATTTCGGGTATCGAGTTTTTAAATACCGAGTTTTCGAAAATCGAATATCGGATATCCGAATATGCAATATCGAATATCGGCTATCCAATATCCGATATCCGATTACCGAATATCGAATATCGACTTTTCGAATGTCCGGTATCGAGTTTTTAAATACCGAATTTTCGAAAATCGAATATCGGATATCCGAATATGCAATATCGAATATCGGCTATCCAATATCCGATATCCGATTACAGAATATCGAATATCGACTTTTCGAATTTCCGGTATTTAGTTTTTAAATACCGAGTTTTCGAAAATCGAATATCGGATATCCGATTATGCAATATCGAATATCGGCTATCCAATATCCGATTTCCGTTTACCGAATATCGAATATCGACTTTTCGAATTTCGGGTATCGAGTTTTTAAATACCGAGTTTTCGAAAATCGAATATCGGATATCCGAATATGCAATATCGAATATCGGCTATAAAATATCCGATATCCGTTTACCGAATATCGAATATCGACTTTTCGAATTTCCGTTATCGAGTTTTTAAATACCGAGTTTTCGAAAATCGAATATCCGAATATGCAATATCGAATATCGGCTATCCAATATCCGATATCCGATTACCGAATATCGAATATCGACTTTTCGAATTTCCGGTATCGAGTTTTTAAGTACCGAGTTTTCGAAAATCGAATATCGGATATCCGAATATGCAATATCGAATATCGGCTATAAAATATCCGATATCCGTTTATCGAATATAGAATATCGACTTTTCGAATTTCAGGTATCGAGTTTTTAAATACCGAGTTTTCGAAAATCGAATATCGGATATCCGAAAATGCAATATCGACTATCGGCTATCCAATATCCGATTTCCGATATCCGTTTACCGAATATTGAATATCGACTTTTCGAATTTCCGGTATCGAGTTTTTTAATACCGAGTTTTCGAAAATCGGATATCGGATATCCGAATATGCAATATCGACTATCGGCCATCCAATATCCGATATCCGATTACCGAATATCGAATATCGACTTTTCGAATTTCCGATATCGAGTTTTAAAATACCGAATTTTCGAAAATCGAATATCGGATATCCGAATATGCTATATCGAATATCGGCTATCCAATATCCGATTACTGAATATCGAATATCGACTTTTCGAATTTCCGTTATTGAGTTTTTAAATACCGAGTTTTCGAAAATCGAATATCGGATATCCGATTATGCAATATCGAATATCGGCTATCCAATATCCGATATCCGATTACCGAATATCGAATATCGACTTTTCGAATGTCCGGTATCGAGTTTTTAAATACCGAATTTTCGAAAATCGAATATCGGATATCCGAATATGCAATATCGAATATCGGCTATCCAATATCCGATATCCGATTACAGAATATCGAATATCGACTTTTCGAATTTCCGGTATTTAGTTTTTAAATACCGAGTTTTCGAAAATCGAATATCGGATATCCGATTATGCAATATCGAATATCGGCTATCCAATATCCGATTTCCGTTTACCGAATATCGAATATCGACTTTTCGAATTTCGGGTATCGAGTTTTTAAATACCGAGTTTTCGAAAATCGAATATCGGTTATCCGAATATGCAATATCGAATATCGGCTATAAAATATCCGATATCCGTTTACCGAATATCGAATATCGACTTTTCGAATTTCCGTTATCGAGTTTTTAAATACCGAGTTTTCGAAAATCGAATATCCGAACATGCAATATCGAATATCGGCTATCCAATATCCGATATCCGATTACCGAATATCGAATATCGACTTTTCGAATTTCCGGTATCGAGTTTTTAAGTACCGAGTTTTCGAAAATCGAATATCGGATATCCGAATATGCAATATCGAATATCGGCTATAAAATATCCGATATCCGTTTATCGAATATAGAATATCGACTTTTCGAATTTCAGGTATCGAGTTTTTAAATACCGAGTTTTCGAAAATCGAATATCGGATATCCGAAAATGCAATATCGACTATCGGCTATCCAATATCCGATTTCCGATATCCGTTTACCGAATATTGAATATCGACTTTTCGAATTTCCGGTATCGAGTTTTTTAATACCGAGTTTTCGAAAATCGGATATCGGATATCCGAATATGCAATATCGACTATCGGCCATCCAATATCCGATATCCGATTACCGAATATCGAATATCGAATATCGACTTTTCGAATTTCCGATATCGAGTTTTAAAATACCGAATTTTCGAAAATCGAATATCGGATATCCGAATATGCAATATCGAATATCGGCTATCCAATATCCGATTACTGAATATCGAATATCGACTTTTCGAATTTCCGTTATTGAGTTTTTAAATACCGAGTTTTCGAAAATCGAATATCGGATATCCGAATATGCAATATCGAATATCGACTATCCAATATCCGATTTCCGTTAACCGAATATCGAATATCGACTTTTCGAATTTCCGGTTTCGAGTTTTTATATACCGAATTTTCGAAAATTGAATATCGGGTATCCGATTATGCAATATCGAATATCGGCTATCCAATATCCGATTTCCGTTTACCGAATATCGAACATCGACTTTTCGAATTTCGGGTATCGAGTTTTTAAACACCGAGTTTTCGAAAATCGAATATCGGATATCCGAATATGCCATATCGAATATCGGCTAAAAAATATCCGATATCCGTTTACCGAATATCGAATATCGACTTTTAGAATTTCCGTTATCGAGTTTTTAAATACCGAGTTTTCGAAAATCGAATACCCGAATATGCAATATCGAATATCGGCTATCCAATATCCGATATCCGATTACCGAATATCGAATATCGACTTTTCGAATTTCCGGTATCGAGTTTTTAAATACCGAGTTTTCGAAAATCGAATATCGGATATCCGAATATGCAATATCGAATATCGGCTATCCAATATCCGATATCCGATTACCGAATATCGAATATCGACTTTTCGAATTTCCGGTATTTAGTTTTTAAATACCTAGTTTTCGAAAATCGAATATCGGATATCCGATTATGCAATATCGAATATCGGCTATCCAATATCCGATTTCCGTTTACCGAATATCGTATATCGACTTTTCGAATTTCCGGTTTCGAGTTTTTATATACCGAGTTTTCAAAAATCGAATATCGGATATCCGAATATGCAATATCGAATATCGGCTTTCCAATATCCGATATCCGATTACCGAATATTCGAAAATCGAATATCGGATATCCGAATATGCAATATCGAATATCGGCTATAAAATATCCGATATCCGTTTATCGAATATAGAATATCGACTTTTCGAATTTCGGGTATCGAGTTTTTAAATACCGAGTTTTCGAAAATCGAATATCGGATATCCGAATATGCAATATCGAATATCAGCTATCCAATATCCGATATCCGATTACCGAATATCGAATATCGACTTTTGTAATTTCCGGTATTTAGTTTTTAAATACCTAGTTTTCGAAAATCGAATATCGGATATCCGAATATGCAATATCGAATATCGGCTATCCACTATCCGATTTCCGTTTACCGAATATTGAATATCGACTTTTCGAATTTCGGGTATCGAGTTTTTAAATACCGAGTTTTCGAAAATCGGATATCGGATATCCGAATATGCAATATCGAATATCGGCTATAAAATATCCGATATCCGTTTATCGAATATAGAATATCGACTTTTCGAATTTCGGGTATCGAGTTTTTAAATACCGAGTTTTCGAAAATCGAATATCGGATATCCGAATATGCAATATCGAATATCGGCTATCCAATATCCGATATCCGATTACCGAATATCGAATATCGACTTTTCGAATGTCCGGTATCGAGTTTTTAAATACCGAATTTTCGAAAATCGAATATCGGATATCCGAATATGCAATATCGAATATCGGCTATCCAATATCCGATATCCGATTACAGAATATCGAATATCGACTTTTCGAATTTCCGGTATTTAGTTTTTAAATACCGAGTTTTCGAAAATCGAATATCGGATATCCGATTATGCAATATCGAATATCGGCTATCCAATATCCGATTTCCGTTTACCGAATATCGAATATCGACTTTTCGAATTTCGGGTATCGAGTTTTTAAATACCGAGTTTTCGAAAATCGAATATCGGATATCCGAATATGCAATATCGAATATCGGCTATAAAATATCCGATATCCGTTTACCGAATATCGAATATCGACTTTTCGAATTTCCGTTATCGAGTTTTTAAATACCGAGTTTTCGAAAATCGAATATCCGAATATGCAATATCGAATATCGGCTATCCAATATCCGATATCCGATTACCGAATATCGAATATCGACTTTTCGAATTTCCGGTATCGAGTTTTTAAGTACCGAGTTTTCGAAAATCGAATATCGGATATCCGAATATGCAATATCGAATATCGGCTATAAAATATCCGATATCCGTTTATCGAATATAGAATATCGACTTTTCGAATTTCAGGTATCGAGTTTTTAAATACCGAGTTTTCGAAAATCGAATATCGGATATCCGAAAATGCAATATCGACTATCGGCTATCCAATATCCGATTTCCGATATCCGTTTACCGAATATTGAATATCGACTTTTCGAATTTCCGGTATCGAGTTTTTTAATACCGAGTTTTCGAAAATCGGATATCGGATATCCGAATATGCAATATCGACTATCGGCCATCCAATATCCGATATCCGATTACCGAATATCGAATATCGACTTTTCGAATTTCCGATATCGAGTTTTAAAATACCGAATTTTCGAAAATCGAATATCGGATATCCGAATATGCTATATCGAATATCGGCTATCCAATATCCGATTACTGAATATCGAATATCGACTTTTCGAATTTCCGTTATTGAGTTTTTAAATACCGAGTTTTCGAAAATCGAATATCGGATATCCGAATATGCAATATCGAATATCGACTATCCAATATCCGATTTCCGTTAACCGAATATCGAATATCGACTTTTCGAATTTCCGGTTTCGAGTTTTTATATACCGAATTTTCGAAAATTGAATATCGGGTATCCGATTATGCAATATCGAATATCGGCTATCCAATATCCGATTTCCGTTTACCGAATATCGAACATCGACTTTTCGAATTTCGGGTATCGAGTTTTTAAACACCGAGTTTTCGAAAATCGAATATCGGATATCCGAATATGCCATATCGAATATCGGCTAAAAAATATCCGATATCCGTTTACCGAATATCGAATATCGACTTTTAGAATTTCCGTTATCGAGTTTTTAAATACCGAGTTTTCGAAAATCGAATACCCGAATATGCAATATCGAATATCGGCTATCCAATATCCGATATCCGATTACCGAATATCGAATATCGACTTTTCGAATTTCCGGTATCGAGTTTTTAAATACCGAGTTTTCGAAAATCGAATATCGGATATCCGAATATGCAATATCGAATATCGGCTATCCAATATCCGATTACCGAATATCGAATATCGACTTTTCGAATTTCCGGTATTTAGTTTTTAAATACCTAGTTTTCGAAAATCGAATATCGGATATCCGATTATGCAATATCGAATATCGGCTATCCAATATCCGATTTCCGTTTACCGAATATCGTATATCGACTTTTCGAATTTCCGGTTTCGAGTTTTTATATACCGAGTTTTCAAAAATCGAATATCGGATATCCGAATATGCAATATCGAATATCGGCTTTCCAATATCCGATATCCGATTACCGAATATTCGAAAATCGAATATCGGATATCCGAATATGCAATATCGAATATCGGCTATAAAATATCCGATATCCGTTTATCGAATATAGAATATCGACTTTTCGAATTTCGGGTATCGAGTTTTTAAATACCGAGTTTTCGAAAATCGAATATCGGATATCCGAATATGCAATATCGAATATCAGCTATCCAATATCCGATATCCGTTTACTGAATATCGAATATTGACTTTTCGAATTACCGGTATCGAGTTTTTAAATACCGAATTTTCGAAAATCGAATATCGGGTATCCGATTATGCAATATCGAATATCGGCTATATAATATCCGATTTCCGTTTACCGAATATCGAATATCGACTTTTCGAATTTCGGGTATCGAGTTTTTAAACACCGAGTTTTCGAAAATCGAATATCGGATATCCGAATATGCAATATCGAATATCGGCTATAAAATATCCGATATCCGTTTACCGAATATCGAATATCGACTTTTAGAATTTCCGTTATCGAGTTTTTAAATACCGAGTTTTCGAAAATCAAATACCCGAATATGCAATATCGAATATCGGCTATCCAATATCCGATATCCGATTACCGAATATCGAATATCGGCTATCCAATATCCGATATCCGATTACCGAATATCGAATATCGACTTTTCGAATTTCCGGTATCGAGTTTTTAAATACCGAGTTTTCGTAAATCGAATATCGGATATCCGAATATGCAATATCGAATATCGGCTATCCGATTAACGAATATTGAATATCGACTTTTCAACTTTCCGGTATTTAGTTTTTAAATACCTAGTTTTCGAAAATCGAATATCGGATATCCGAATATGCAATATCGAATATGGGCTATCCAATATCCGATTTCCGTTTACCGAATATTGAATAACGACTTTTCGAATTTCGGGTATCGAGTTTTTAAATACCGAGTTTTCGAAAATCGGATATCGGATATCCGAATATGCAATATCGACTATCGGCCATCCAATATCCGATATCCGTTTATCGAATATAGAATATCGACTTTTCGAATTTCCGGTTTCGAGTTTTTATATACCGAATTTTCGAAAATCGAATATCGGATATCCGAATATGCAATATCGAATATCGGCTATAAAATATCCGATATCCGTTTATCGAATATAGAATATCGACTTTTCGAATTTCGGGTATCGAGTTTTTAAATACCGAGTTTTCGAAAATCGAATATCGGATATCCGAATATGCAATATCGAATATCGGCTATCCAATATCCGATATCCGATTACCGAATATCGAATATCGACTTTTCGAATTTCCGGTATCGAGTTTTTAAATACCGAATTTTCGAATATCGGATATCCGAATATGCAATATCGAATATCGGCTATCCAATATCCGATATCCGATTACCGAATATCGAATATCGACTTTTCGAATTTCCGGTATTTAGTTTTTAAATACCGAGTTTTCGAAAATCGAATATCGGATATCCGATTATGCAATATCGAATATCGGCTATCCAATATCCGATTTCCGTTTACCGAATATCGAATATCGACTTTTCGAATTTCGGATATCGAGTTTTTAAATACCGAGTTTTCTAAAATCGAATATCGGATATCCGAATATGCAATATCGAATATCGGCTATAAAATATCCGATATCCGTTTCCTGAATATCGAATATCGAATATCGACTTTTCGAATTTCCGGTATTTAGTTTTTAAATGCCGAGTTTTCGAAAATCGAATATCGGATATCCGATTATGCAATATCGAATATCGGCTATCCAATATCCGATTTCCGTTTACCGAATATCGAATATCGACTTTTCGAATTTCGGGTATCGAGTTTTTAAATACCGAGTTTTCGAAAATCGAATATCGGATATCCGATTATGCAATATCGAATATCGGCTATCCAATATCCGATTTCCGTTTACCGAATATCGAATATCGACTTTTCGAATTTCGGGTATCGAGTTTTTAAATACCGAGTTTTCGAAAATCGGATATCGGATATCCGATTATGCAATATCGACTATCGGCCATCCAATATCCGATATCCGATTACCGAATATCGAATATCGACTTTTCGAATTTCCGGTACTTAGTTTTTAAATACCGAGTTTTCGAAAATCGAATATCGGATATCCGATTATGCAATATCGAATATCGGCTATCCAATATCCGATTTCCGTTTACCGAATATCGAATATCGACTTTTCGAATTTCGGGTATCGAGTTTTTAAATACCGAGTTTTCGAAAATCGGATATCGGATATCCGATTATGCAATATCGAATATCGGCTATCCAATATCCGATTTCCGTTTACCGAATATCGAATATCGACTTTTCGAATTTCGGGTATCGAGTTTTTATATACCGAATTTTCGAAAATCGAATATCGGATATCCGAATATGCAATATCGACTATCGGCCATCCAATATCCGATATCCGATTACCGAATATCGAATATCGACTTTTCGAATTTCCGGTACTTAGTTTTAAATACCGAGTTTTCGAAAATCGAATATCGGATATCCGATTATGCAATATCGAATATCGGCTATCCAATATCCGATTTCCGTTTACCGAATATCGAATATCGACTTTTCGAATTTCGGGTATCGAGTTTTTAAATACCGAGTTTTCGAAAATCGGATATTGGATATCCGAATATGCAATATCGAATATTGGCTATCCAATATCCGATATCCGTTTACTGATTATCGAATATCGACTTTTCGAATTTCCGGTATCGAGTTTTTAAATACCGAATTTTCGAAAATCGAATATCGGATATCCGAATATGCAATATCGAATATCGGCTATCCAATATCCGATATCCGATTACCGAATATCGAATATCGACTTTTCGAATTTCCGGTTTCGAGTTTTTAAATACCAAATTTTCGAAAATCGAATATCGGATATCCGAATATGCAATATCGAATATCGGCTATAAAATATCCGATATCCGTTTACCGAATATCGAATATCGGCTATCCAATATCCGATATCCGATTACCGAATATCGAATATCGACTTTTCGAATTTCCGGTATCGAGTTTTTAAATACCGAGTTTTCGAAAATCGAATATCGGATATCCGAATATGCAATATCGAATATCGGCTATCCAATATCCGATATCCGATTACCGAATATCGAATATCGACTTTTGTAATTTCCGGTATTTAGTTTTTAAATACCTAGTTTTCGAAAATCGAATATCGGATATCCGAATATGCAATATCGAATATCGGCTATCCAATATCCGATTTCCGTTTACCGAATATTGAATATCGACTTTTCGAATTTCGGGTATCGAGTTTTTAAATACCGAGTTTTCGAAAATCGAATATCGGATATCCGAATATGCAATATCGAATATCGACTATCCAATATCCGATTTCCGTTAACCGAATATCGAATATCGACTTTTCGAATTTCCGGTTTCGAGTTTTTATATACCGAATTTTCGAAAATTGAATATCGGGTATCCGATTATGCAATATCGAATATCGGCTATCCAATATCCGATTTCCGTTTACCGAATATCGAACATCGACTTTTCGAATTTCGGGTATCGAGTTTTTAAACACCGAGTTTTCGAAAATCGAATATCGGATATCCGAATATGCAATATCGAATATCGGCTTTCCAATATCCGATATCCGATTACCGAATATTCGAAAATCGAATATCGGATATCCGAATATGCAATATCGAATATCGGCTATAAAATATCCGATATCCGTTTATCGAATATAGAATATCGACTTTTCGAATTTCGGGTATCGAGTTTTTAAATACCGAGTTTTCGAAAATCGAATATCGGATATCCGAATATGCAATATCGAATATCAGCTATCCAATATCCGATATCCGATTACCGAATATCGAATATCGACTTTTGTAATTTCCGGTATTTAGTTTTTAAATACCTAGTTTTCGAAAATCGAATATCGGATATCCGAATATGCAATATCGAATATCGGCTATCCACTATCCGATTTCCGTTTACCGAATATTGAATATCGACTTTTCGAATTTCGGGTATCGAGTTTTTAAATACCGAGTTTTCGAAAATCGGATATCGGATATCCGAATATGCAATATCGAATATCGGCTATAAAATATCCGATATCCGTTTATCGAATATAGAATATCGACTTTTCGAATTTCGGGTATCGAGTTTTTAAATACCGAGTTTTCGAAAATCGAATATCGGATATCCGAATATGCAATATCGAATATCGGCTATCCAATATCCGATATCCGATTACCGAATATCGAATATCGACTTTTCGAATGTCCGGTATCGAGTTTTTAAATACCGAATTTTCGAAAATCGAATATCGGATATCCGAATATGCAATATCGAATATCGGCTATCCAATATCCGATATCCGATTACAGAATATCGAATATCGACTTTTCGAATTTCCGGTATTTAGTTTTTAAATACCGAGTTTTCGAAAATCGAATATCGGATATCCGATTATGCAATATCGAATATCGGCTATCCAATATCCGATTTCCGTTTACCGAATATCGAATATCGACTTTTCGAATTTCGGGTATCGAGTTTTTAAATACCGAGTTTTCGAAAATCGAATATCGGATATCCGAATATGCAATATCGAATATCGGCTATAAAATATCCGATATCCGTTTACCGAATATCGAATATCGACTTTTCGAATTTCCGTTATCGAGTTTTTAAATACCGAGTTTTCGAAAATCGAATATCCGAATATGCAATATCGAATATCGGCTATCCAATATCCGATATCCGATTACCGAATATCGAATATCGACTTTTCGAATTTCCGGTATCGAGTTTTTAAGTACCGAGTTTTCGAAAATCGAATATCGGATATCCGAATATGCAATATCGAATATCGGCTATAAAATATCCGATATCCGTTTATCGAATATAGAATATCGACTTTTCGAATTTCAGGTATCGAGTTTTTAAATACCGAGTTTTCGAAAATCGAATATCGGATATCCGAAAATGCAATATCGACTATCGGCTATCCAATATCCGATTTCCGATATCCGTTTACCGAATATTGAATATCGACTTTTCGAATTTCCGGTATCGAGTTTTTTAATACCGAGTTTTCGAAAATCGGATATCGGATATCCGAATATGCAATATCGACTATCGGCCATCCAATATCCGATATCCGATTACCGAATATCGAATATCGACTTTTCGAATTTCCGATATCGAGTTTTAAAATACCGAATTTTCGAAAATCGAATATCGGATATCCGAATATGCTATATCGAATATCGGCTATCCAATATCCGATTACTGAATATCGAATATCGACTTTTCGAATTTCCGTTATTGAGTTTTTAAATACCGAGTTTTCGAAAATCGAATATTGGATATCCGAATATGCAATATCGAATATCGACTATCCAATATCCGATTTCCGTTAACCGAATATCGAATATCGACTTTTCGAATTTCCGGTTTCGAGTTTTTATATACCGAATTTTCGAAAATTGAATATCGGGTATCCGATTATGCAATATCGAATATCGGCTATCCAATATCCGATTTCCGTTTACCGAATATCGAACATCGACTTTTCGAATTTCGGGTATCGAGTTTTTAAACACCGAGTTTTCGAAAATCGAATATCGGATATCCGAATATGCCATATCGAATATCGGCTAAAAAATATCCGATATCCGTTTACCGAATATCGAATATCGACTTTTAGAATTTCCGTTATCGAGTTTTTAAATACCGAGTTTTCGAAAATCGAATACCCGAATATGCAATATCGAATATCGGCTATCCAATATCCGATATCCGATTACCGAATATCGAATATCGACTTTTCGAATTTCCGGTATCGAGTTTTTAAATACCGAGTTTTCGAAAATCGAATATCGGATATCCGAATATGCAATATCGAATATCGGCTATCCAATATCCGATATCCGATTACCGAATATCGAATATCGACTTTTCGAATTTCCGGTATTTAGTTTTTAAATACCTAGTTTTCGAAAATCGAATATCGGATATCCGATTATGCAATATCGAATATCGGCTATCCAATATCCGATTTCCGTTTACCGAATATCGTATATCGACTT
This sequence comes from Agrotis clavis, assembly GCA_954870645.1. Lineage (NCBI taxonomy): Eukaryota > Metazoa > Arthropoda > Insecta > Lepidoptera > Noctuidae > Agrotis > Agrotis clavis. The sequence continues at coordinate 56,891 of CATPAA010000024.1, forward strand.
TTCGAATTTCCGGTTTCGAGTTTTTATATACCGAGTTTTCAAAAATCGAATATCGGATATCCGAATATGCAATATCGAATATCGGCTTTCCAATATCCGATATCCGATTACCGAATATTCGAAAATCGAATATCGGATATCCGAATATGCAATATCGAATATCGGCTATAAAATATCCGATATCCGTTTATCGAATATAGAATATCGACTTTTCGAATTTCGGGTATCGAGTTTTTAAATACCGAGTTTTCGAAAATCGAATATCGGATATCCGAATATGCAATATCGAATATCAGCTATCCAATATCCGATATCCGTTTACTGAATATCGAATATTGACTTTTCGAATTTCCGGTATCGAGTTTTTAAATACCGAATTTTCGAAAATCGAATATCGGGTATCCGATTATGCAATATCGAATATCGGCTATATAATATCCGATTTCCGTTTACCGAATATCGAATATCGACTTTTCGAATTTCGGGTATCGAGTTTTTAAACACCGAGTTTTCGAAAATCGAATATCGGATATCCGAATATGCAATATCGAATATCGGCTATAAAATATCCGATATCCGTTTACCGAATATCGAATATCGACTTTTAGAATTTCCGTTATCGAGTTTTTAAATACCGAGTTTTCGAAAATCAAATACCCGAATATGCAATATCGAATATCGGCTATCCAATATCCGATATCCGATTACCGAATATCGAATATCGGCTATCCAATATCCGATATCCGATTACCGAATATCGAATATCGACTTTTCGAATTTCCGGTATCGAGTTTTTAAATACCGAGTTTTCGTAAATCGAATATCGGATATCCGAATATGCAATATCGAATATCGGCTATCCGATTAACGAATATTGAATATCGACTTTTCAACTTTCCGGTATTTAGTTTTTAAATACCTAGTTTTCGAAAATCGAATATCGGATATCCGAATATGCAATATCGAATATGGGCTATCCAATATCCGATTTCCGTTTACCGAATATTGAATAACGACTTTTCGAATTTCGGGTATCGAGTTTTTAAATACCGAGTTTTCGAAAATCGGATATCGGATATCCGAATATGCAATATCGACTATCGGCCATCCAATATCCGATATCCGTTTATCGAATATAGAATATCGACTTTTCGAATTTCCGGTTTCGAGTTTTTATATACCGAATTTTCGAAAATCGAATATCGGATATCCGAATATGCAATATCGAATATCGGCTATAAAATATCCGATATCCGTTTATCGAATATAGAATATCGACTTTTCGAATTTCGGGTATCGAGTTTTTAAATACCGAGTTTTCGAAAATCGAATATCGGATATCCGAATATGCAATATCGAATATCGGCTATCCAATATCCGATATCCGATTACCGAATATCGAATATCGACTTTTCGAATTTCCGGTATCGAGTTTTTAAATACCGAATTTTCGAAAATCGAATATCGGATATCCGAATATGCAATATCGAATATCGGCTATCCAATATCCGATATCCGATTACCGAATATCGAATATCGACTTTTCGAATTTCCGGTATTTAGTTTTTAAATACCGAGTTTTCGAAAATCGAATATCGGATATCCGATTATGCAATATCGAATATCGGCTATCCAATATCCGATTTCCGTTTACCGAATATCGAATATCGACTTTTCGAATTTCGGATATCGAGTTTTTAAATACCGAGTTTTCTAAAATCGAATATCGGATATCCGAATATGCAATATCGAATATCGGCTATAAAATATCCGATATCCGTTTCCTGAATATCGAATATCGAATATCGGCTTTTCGAATTTCCGGTATTTAGTTTTTAAATGCCGAGTTTTCGAAAATCGAATATCGGATATCCGATTATGCAATATCGAATATCGGCTATCCAATATCCGATTTCCGTTTACCGAATATCGAATATCGACTTTTCGAATTTCGGGTATCGAGTTTTTAAATACCGAGTTTTCGAAAATCGAATATCGGATATCCGATTATGCAATATCGAATATCGGCTATCCAATATCCGATTTCCGTTTACCGAATATCGAATATCGACTTTTCGAATTTCGGGTATCGAGTTTTTAAATACCGAGTTTTCGAAAATCGGATATCGGATATCCGATTATGCAATATCGACTATCGGCCATCCAATATCCGATATCCGATTACCGAATATCGAATATCGACTTTTCGAATTTCCGGTACTTAGTTTTTAAATACCGAGTTTTCGAAAATCGAATATCGGATATCCGATTATGCAATATCGAATATCGGCTATCCAATATCCGATTTCCGTTTACCGAATATCGAATATCGACTTTTCGAATTTCGGGTATCGAGTTTTTAAATACCGAGTTTTCGAAAATCGGATATCGGATATCCGATTATGCAATATCGAATATCGGCTATCCAATATCCGATTTCCGTTTACCGAATATCGAATATCGACTTTTCGAATTTCGGGTATCGAGTTTTTATATACCGAATTTTCGAAAATCGAATATCGGATATCCGAATATGCAATATCGACTATCGGCCATCCAATATCCGATATCCGATTACCGAATATCGAATATCGACTTTTCGAATTTCCGGTACTTAGTTTTAAATACCGAGTTTTCGAAAATCGAATATCGGATATCCGATTATGCAATATCGAATATCGGCTATCCAATATCCGATTTCCGTTTACCGAATATCGAATATCGACTTTTCGAATTTCGGGTATCGAGTTTTTAAATACCGAGTTTTCGAAAATCGGATATTGGATATCCGAATATGCAATATCGAATATTGGCTATCCAATATCCGATATCCGTTTACTGATTATCGAATATCGACTTTTCGAATTTCCGGTATCGAGTTTTTAAATACCGAATTTTCGAAAATCGAATATCGGATATCCGAATATGCAATATCGAATATCGGCTATCCAATATCCGATATCCGATTACCGAATATCGAATATCGACTTTTCGAATTTCCGGTTTCGAGTTTTTAAATACCGAGTTTTCGAAAATCGAATATCGGATATCCGAATATGCAATATCGAATATCGGCTATAAAATATCCGATATCCGTTTACCGAATATCGAATATCGGCTATCCAATATCCGATATCCGATTACCGAATATCGAATATCGACTTTTCGAATTTCCGGTATCGAGTTTTTAAATACCGAGTTTTCGAAAATCGAATATCGGATATCCGAATATGCAATATCGAATATCGGCTATCCAATATCCGATTTCCGTTTACCGAATATTGAATATCGACTTTTCGAATTTCGGGTATCGAGTTTTTAAATACCGAGTTTTCGAAAATCGGATATCGGATATCCGAATATGCAATATCGAATATCGGCTATAAAATATCCGATATCCGTTTATCGAATATAGAATATCGACTTTTCGAATTTCGGGTATCGAGTTTTTAAATACCGAGTTTTCGAAAATCGAATATCGGATATCCGAATATGCAATATCGAATATCAGCTATCCAATATCCGATATCCGATTACCGAATATCGAATATCGACTTTTCGAATTTCCGGTATCGAGTTTTTAAATACCGAATTTTCGAAAATCGAATATCGGATATCCGAATATGCAATATCGAATATCGGCTATCCAATATCCGATATCCGATTACCGAATATCGAATATCGACTTTTCGAATTTCCGGTATTTAGTTTTTAAATACCGAGTTTTCGAAAATCGAATATCGGATATCCGATTATGCAATATCGAATATCGGCTATCCAATATCCGATTTCCGTTTACCGAATATCGAATATCGACTTTTCGAATTTCGTGTATCGAGTTTTTAAATACCGAGTTTTCGAAAATCGAATATCGGATATCCGAATATGCAATATCGAATATCGGCTATAAAATATCCGATATCCGTTTACCGAATATCGAATATCGACTTTTCGAATTTCCGTTATCGAGTTTTTAAATACCGAGTTTTCGAAAATCGAATATCCGAATATGCAATATCGAATATCGGCTATCCAATATCCGATATCCGATTACCGAATATCGAATATCGACTTTTAGAATTTCCGGTATCGAGTTTTTAAATACCGAGT